>WBNH01002221.1:395150-503776 GCA_013401255.1 Urocolius indicus
GTCCAGCACAGGGCCACCAAGATGATCAGGAGACTGGAGCATCTTCCTTATGAGGAAAGACTGCGGGAACTGGGGCTGTTTTAGACTAGAAAAGAGGAGACTGGGGAGGGATCTCATTAATATTTGCAATTATCTAAATGACGGATGTCAGAAAGTTGGGGCATAATTTTTTTTCTGTTGTCTCTAGTGACAGGACAAGGGGTAATGGGAAGAAGGTGAAACACAAAAAGTTCCATTTAAACATCAGGAAAAACTATTTTACTGCTCATGTGAGGGAGCCCTGGCACAGGCTGCCCAGGGAGGGTGTGAAGTCTTCTCTAGCGGTTTTCAAAACCCACCTGGATGTGTTCCCATGTGACCTGATCTAGGTGGACCTACTTTAGCAGAAGGATTGGACTAGATGATCTCTAAAGGTCCCTTTCAATCCCTACCATTGTATGATTCTACTCTCATTTCCTCAAGTACTCCACTCTAATATGCCTAAGCTAGTTCTAATATCAAATTTCCCAAACTAAACATCCTTAGGTGCAAACCGAACAACTTTCTTTCACTCTTACCTTTGAGTAGGTAGAGAGGGCATAGGTAAACACCACTATGATTTTGTATTACCAGTCCTTCAACATACCTGAAAGATTGTGTTCCTTTCCAACTTTGTCCTTGCGTCTCAGACCTAAGTCTTTCAATGTTTCCTCACTTTTCTAAATCTCTGCTCACTCCTACAGCTTTCTTTTTTGCTTTTTCTAGTTTGTCTATATAATTTCATGGTGTGAAGCTGACTCTGGACACTATCCCAGCAGAATAACAAGACAGCCAAGAGAAAAGAGCTAAGGATATCCTATAGCTTACATCCAAGACTCCCACTTACACTGAAGTCTGGTGTCTTCCCCATTTTCTTCCCCAGCTGTATCATACTGCTGACATAATCAGCTTGTGATATCCCAACAGCACACATCCTCTCACAGTACTGTTACTCAGATATCTCTAGATGCCTATACACACTTCTTTTCCCCTCCTCACAGTAGGTCTTCTTACTTAAATTTCCTGAATTCCTGTCTTACCCATTTTAGCCATTTCTGCATTTTATCAAGATCACTTTGGATTCTAAACTTGCCCTCCTCAATATCCAAAGCTTACTGGAGCTTATAATAGTCCCTCGCACACTGCATTCTCTAGTCCATTGCCCAAGTCACTACCACGAGCAGACCTTGGGCAGAATCTAACAGCACTGCACTTCAGGCTCCCTCCCCATCTGCCAGGAAAGCAATTCCTTGAACACAGCACCTCCATCAGTCTTTCACCTGCCTCATGGTAATTTCACCTCAATGGTTTTTTCTCCTGTTTACTTGTGAGAAGGCTACACAGCTTTCTGCAAGACTGCCAAAAGCATTACTAAAGACATACTGAGTACTTCTGTCTCCCACACTTCTTATTCTATTCAGAAAGGAAATTACAGAGGTTTAACATGTTTTTTTTTTTTCCTTAAGAAATCCACACTGACTTTTTCTATCAGCTTATTATCCTCTAGGTGTTTTCAAATTGATTCATAACCTTCTAGAGCATTTCACCATGTATCAAAATTAAGCTGACAGGCTTCCTCATTTTAGTATTTAAATTTGCCCTTCCTCATCCTTCCCAAGTTCTTAAAGATAAAAGGTAAAGTTCAGACACAGTCTCATCTGACTCCCAGGTACTCAGGGACCAGCTTCTCTCCACATATTTTTCCTCTGTCCCCCACTGCAGCTTGTGTTCTTTTCCCTCTATTTAACTTAAGTACTACAAGCACCCTGACACAATTAATCTGCTTGTGAAAACTGAATCCAAGAAAGGTTGGTGCTTGTTCATCTCTTTGTAACCACTTTCCCCTCCTTGACCACAAAGTAAGAGACTCTAATTTCCTTTATCTTTCCCTTATTTCAATAGTCTTCAAAAACATTAATTTTAATACCCTTTGTAGCTGCAACTCATTAAACTAGGTGTTTGTGCTACTTTCAAAAATGTTTCCCACAGCAATGCATTCTCCTGCTACTATTAATTGTAGTATTCCTGATTTTCAACTAATTGCAGGGGGCATGAAGTGCTATTGACATTTTGTGTTTTGCTCTTTCAAATAGGACACTCTACTGCCATGTCTGTAGTATCTTTATCTTACAAAAAACTGTCAGCTCCCTTGAACTGTGTTTTCCGTCTCCCAGCCCTTACCTATCTATTCCAAAGTTCAAAGAAATCAGCTCTTTTAAAGTCCTTTGACATTATTCAGCTGCTTTTACTCATTCGTTCTGCTCCTTCAGATCAGAAACTCTTTTGTGATCATTTTCAATCACTTTGCCTACTGTCTTCAAATTCTCAGCCACTTCCGTCTCATGGATCCATCTCAGAATAAAGCATAAATTCCTTCACTAATTCCCTTCACCCTCAGAAACAAAAGTAACCATCTTTAGATTTTAATTCTTAGTAGACAGCTAGACAAGATTCAGTAGACCAAGGTAGGCAATTCAGATTGCCAGTGATCCAGAGAAGACATCAGGATCTGCCAGAGTGAGATTCAACTTACACCACAGCAGATACCTAAAGCATATTACATATCACGTATCTAAGGGTTCCTATTTGTCTTACAGTGACCCACAAAGCAAAGCTCTGACAACTAGTTCATGCACTGGCATCTATCAATGACAGAATCGTGTAGGATGGAAGGCACTTCTGGAGGTCTCTAGACCAACCTCCTGAGCACAGTAGGATTAGTGCTAGTGCTAATTGTCCTAGGCTGTGTCCAGTCAAGTTTGGAATATCTAAGACAGAAATTCACACCTTCTCTGGGCCTGTTCACTGTCTGACCGCTCCTTTTCCCTCCCTTACATTTAGTTAGGATTTTCTGTAGTACAACTTGTACCTGTTGCCTCTCATTCTGGCCCCACACATATCTGAGAAGAATCTGGTTCTGTCTTTCCTGCACCCTCCCAACAAGCAGTTGCAGATAGCACTCTGACCCCCAGGCTGAACAAATTCAGTCCTTGTGCTCTTTTCCTACATCATGTGCTCCATCCCCTGACTATCTTGATGACCTATCCATTGACTCATTCCAGTTTGTCTTCCTTGTACTGAGTGCAAAACTGCAGAGACTGCTCAAGATGTAGTCTCACCAGTGCCAAATGGAAGGGAACAATCAGTTCCCTAGACCTGCTGGCTACACTGCTGCTTGTACAGCCCAGTATGTTGTCGTCCCCTTGTGCTGCAAAGGCACACTGCTTGTTTGTATTGAAATTGCTGTTTAGCAAGACCCCAAGCTATTTTTCAGCAACTGCTTTCCAGCCAGACAGCCCCCAGCCTGTACTAGTGCGGGGTTATTTCATAACAGATGAATGTTTGCTGAACTTCCCAGCCCACTGCTGAACTCTTGTTGAACTTTGCCAATCCACTTCTCCAGTTTGTCCAGATCCCTCTGAGTGACAGTACTGCCCCCTCCAGCACTTGGTATCAATTTGGTATCATCTCAGAAATTTGCTGAGGGTGCACCTTGTCTCATCATGACAGCCACTAACAAAGGTGGGCACTGTCATCACAGAACCAATCAGTTTGGAAAAGACCTTTAAGACTATTGAGTCCAACCGCTAACCAGACACTGCCAAGCCCACCAATAAACAATGTCCCTCAGCACTTCATCTACATTTCTTTTGAATACCTCCAGGGATGGTGACTCCACCACTTCCCAGAGCAGCCTGTTCTAATGCTTGATAACTCTTCTGATTATAAAACTTTTACTAATATCGAATTTAAACATCCCTGGAGGGACCTGAGGGTATTTCCTCCCCCAACTAATCCCTCAGGGATGCCATTAGGTTCTTCATCCACTTCTTATTTCCTTTATTCATTCCACAAATCATCAATCTGGCTACAAGCACCATGTGTGAGACCATGTCAAAGGCATTTTAAAAGTCAAGATATACAACATATACCACTGCTCTCTTGTTCACACAGCCACTCCTCGCAGAAGGAAATCAGGGTGTTTCGCCCTTAGTAAATCCATGTTGGCTCCTCTCAGCTATATCCTTGTCCTCTGTGTGCCCAGACCTCTAAATCAGAGAAGGCTTCTTGGTCCCCTGTGTCCTCCATACAACTGCTTTCCGTTAATAGTTCTTGGTAGCTGAAGTACTCCTCACCCCTTAGAACTTTCCTAGCTATACTTCTGCTCAAATAGAAGTTCAGGTAGTGAATAATAATTCAAAAGATTAAAAATCTGCTTGTCCTAAGCTTGTGTGTAGTAGACTGCAGATGTAATACTGAACTTGTCAACTTGTTGATACAAATTTCAACATAGCATGTAGCAATAAATACGACATTTCTTTTCCAGTTAACACAGCCTACACACTTGTTTACACGATGAGCACTTTTATACAAAACTCCTGTTTGATTTTCATTCTTTATGCTCTCATTATACTTGGGCATGAGTAATGATAGATTATGCTAGGTAGGTATTTTTATTTGGGACTCATGTTAAGTTCTAGTTATAAAGTAGATCTTAATGTGTAAAAGTGAAATGCAATAAAAACATTGAAGAACAGTATTTTCCAAATAAACTACATAATCAAGGCAAAAATAAGCTTATCATTATACTTTTTCAGTAATCAGGCTCATTATGCAAGAAGCATTACCTGGTGAACTGAATGTCAGTTCTGGTTGTCATATTTCTCAAGATTTCAGAACTGGTAGATCTTATCCTTTACTGCACAGATTTTGTTCATAGATTAAAAGAAGAAAACAAGCTTTGCAGCTTTTCTCTTTTTTCCTCCCTAGTGGTTTCTTACTTTAGAATGAACTAGTCACTGAATTGAAATAGCTGAACAAACATGAAAAAGATATTATCTTTGCACCTGCAGAAGTAAAAAAAGTGTTTCGCTCTTCAACAACAGAAGCAAAAAAAGAGTTTAGCTCTTCACCAACAGGTGTTTAACCAGTGACTTTCACCAGTTCTGTTGTCACACTTCCTTTGCATCTCAGCAGCAAATATTCAATGCTATACATTGAAAAATATGAATTTAAATAATTACAAGAACCTATAAGATCTAACTTTGCTGTCTGAAGTTCAAATAAATCCAATGTACTTTTCTTTGCAAAAGTAAATATGTGGCACAGTCTTAATTTAAAATCACATTAAATATTTCCTACCCACTTTGCACTGCACAGTTTGCAACTGTTGGAAATACTGCAGTATGTTAACACAGTTTTTAGTTCTTCAATTCTTTTTTGAGGAGGAAGAAAAAAAAAATAACCACAACAGAGACCTTGCTTTGAAAAAAGATGCAGATGCACTTGGTGTCTCATCTCCCATAGAATCCAAGTCTGTGCTGAGGGGAAGAAACAGGAATGGGATAGATGTGAATAGAATCAGCTTTTGATATTCAGAACTGTGTTGCAATAACTTTTGAGTAAATGTGTTGCTGGCTTCAAAAAGCTTTTATTTCACGCTTTTCCAATTGTAGCACAGGTTTTAGAATTTCAGGCTATTCAAGCTGTAACATGTAGAAAATCTTGCTTCACTACTGCCAGTACGGTTCAGCCTGGTCTCTTTGAGTTGAATTTGACATTTTTTCCTCTCTCAGACACAGCTCTAAACCAGCTGAAGATGACAAGCACACTTTTAAAGCTCAGTTTGCACTGGTAACAGTTTATTTGTCTTTGTCTTGCCTTAATTTTAAATGAAAATACCTCTCCATTTATACACAGGCTAAGTTGGACAATAAAGAAAACAGTTTTAAATAGGAAGTGGAGATGCTAAAACCCATACAACTGGGCATGGATTAATTTTATTTTCTATTTGGATCATCTTTCAAGCACATAGATCTGATGTTCTGATAAAACAATAAACTGAGACAAACATGTCAGATTCATCTGTTCTTCAGGATATGGAGAAAAAAAGGAATTGCTCCCTGGGGTATACTGTACACTCGAGACCATTCTGAAGAGGTTTCCCTCTGCTGATGGCAGTAATTCAGCTTTACCAGCCTGACATACTGGGTTTCCAACCTTGGTCCCTGTCTTCTACATGAGCACATTGCATACCATTGGCTTCCTCATCCTTCACTCCATGGTCTGAGAATTGGTGGCTGGGATGGAGATGCAACTATATTGGAAAGGCTTTGGCAAAGTCATGAAACAAAGCACAGAAAGCAGGAGTAAAACCTATACTGAGTCCACTTTATCCAGGATCAGGATCCTGCTTCCCACAGTGGCTCTCAGCAGCCACTCAGCACCTCAGACCCGTGATGTCCTCCACTTACTCAGAGCTGCAGCATCCTGTCTCATATTCTTCCCTTGCTATATCCAAAAACCCAATACCCCAATCAGGGCAGCCTTCATACCTGTCAAAACACAAGTCAATGGTCTAAGGAAACAGACAACAGCTGCTCTGGAATTTGCCACTCATTTGTCCAGCTCCCCAAAGCATGGCTGCAGCCAACATTCAACTGCCACGCTGGCAGCTACCAAAGAGCCACCCCACCATATGGCCTCAAATACGGACCACACCAATTGGAGCAGAACAAGCACAGAAACAGTTGACAGGGCTGAGGTGTTCATGACAGAAATCATCTACCAGCTGTGTTTGAACAGAACTCACGTTTGAGCCACCTGCAGCCATATTCATGGAGTTTGGCAGCCATTCAGGGGATGTGCTACTTTCTCACAGGAAGGGAGAATTAAAGTGGTTTTTTTACAGGATATATACACCCCACTGATGTTGAGCTGGCTATAGCTCAGTGATCTTTAACTCAAGTAACAGTCATTAATTTCTCACTTGAGACTGGCAGGAGAAAAGAGGGAATGAGGTCCTCAGCCTAAATGAACACAGGAAACTCAGATAACAAGCAAAAGCTCAGCTGCTTTCTGGAGCGAGCAGCACTCAGTTTTGGACATAAGGCAGGAAAGAAGTATGCAAAAGTTCCTTTGTACCACACGGTGGTCACATATCTGTATTACCCAACCCATCTGAAAAACAAACACCTCAGAAAACAGAGGTTTCTGGAAATGATTGTGCTTCGCTCAGCCCTTCCAGATTAGTTCCAGTTTTGAGGTCTTTAACCTTGTTTCAACTTTCCCCTAAATATTTAAAACTAACATTGACCTGCTGGTGTTGAATTGAGACTGTGCCAATTCTACTGAGAATCACTTGCTCTAGCTTGAAACCACACTGACTAACAAAGCAAGAGGGCCTGTGTATGGGCCATTTTGTCCTCCATAGACAGGACTGCACGTGCAGGACAGACAAGAGAGCAGGGACAAAGTTACAAGAGGAGATGGAAAGGGACCATACTGTTGGAGGGTGCCCTTTCAAAAACCTGCTGCCTCGGCCATGTACTGCCAGACAGAACTGTTCTACAGACCACCAGTGTGTATGTGTGGATGTGGCACTTGATGGTCAGGTGATTATGTATAAATCAGCTTTGTCCTTCAGGTTGTCATGCAGCAGGTACATAAACAAAGTCAGCCAGGTGGGTCACAGAATGGATAGGGGCTCTGATGAAGACCTGAAGACAAAGAGGATGGAGATGACTGTGTAAGTCTTGCAATGCATGACATGACAAAGTTGGAACAGAGCCACATTGTTTGACTCTGCTAAGCATCAGAAACAAAGGATTAAGTACATCACCCACTATAGTTCAATAAAGTCATATATATTATCAGTTACTTAAAAAGGCTGGCAAAAATCATGAAGGAACAAAACACGCAATCAGAGCTGAGGGTCTGATTATTGGAACACAGAAATATCCTTTTGGAAAGCTGGCCTTATTTGCTGCAAATCAGTTTCAGTAGCTAATTTGAAGCTATCACAACAGCATGCTGTTATATGTAAGTTAATAAGCACTTACTATTGATAGTGTCTGCAGTGGCTGCTTAATTTTTAATCATATCCTTGATTTATTGCTTACATTTTTATCCAATTAGAATGTATGCATGTATGTGTATCTGTGTGATGGAGAAAACATGGAAAATAGTGTTTATTCAGAGGTACAATGCCTTGTTTTCCAAGTTAGGAGATACTTGTGTCTCTTGCTTGATTTTTTTTTTTTTACACAGCTCTCTTATTTTTCAGGAGAATGCCATCTCAGGCTGCTGTGTTATGTTGCACCATCCTGCCATTAGAAACGGGCATCCCCAACCTCTTTGTGCAATGTTGGACCTAGAGTTTGGAACTGAATGTCAATAAAACATCCAGTGCTATGAAACATGCAGTTTTACTGGCACTTTCCTGAACAGAAATCTCATTATCCTTTTTCATCTGTACATCAGACATTTAGGTAACACCCTGGGACACTCTCACCCTCCTCGTCACTATTTCAAACTTTCATTAGATACCTCTAGTCATAAAAACTAGATGCACTGAAGGGATGCAAGATGGATCATTTATTTTAAAGCACTGACACTTTTTCATGGCAATCAACAATAAAACTCTCAATTAGAGAGGATAGAGCTTTGAAGAGAGGTGGGTGATGACGGAAGGAGAGAGATTAGAACAACTCCCAGCCCAAGAGATAAGCTAATCACAAATAAAATACTACTACATCCCTATTACTATCTGACATGCTGGTTGGTGTAATGCCAGTAATTAAAAAAAAAATCAAAAAAGGAAAGCCAGATATGCACTCAGCAGAGGCATAATGTGGTTGATATGGATCCTGGCAGAGCTCTCAGGAGGTGATCTGACACCCGGTGCAACTCCCTCTGCCTGCGCCCTCCACATTCAGATTGCCTCCGGTCATGGGCTCAGCTGTACAGCAAATTAGGACAGGCAGCAACAGAAGTGCACACTCCTCAGATGCAGACTGCTCTCACTCCCAGGAAGAGGCTGCAGGGAAAAGGCAAGACCTTTTCTTTTCCCTATGTGGCACCTACTTTGAGGAGAGATAATAGCAGGTACTCGAAGAGCTCAAAGGAAAGATTTAAATGGAGGTGCCTGACCAGGATTTGAAGCCTCTTCCTGCCGTGTTCATAATTTGGCATCTGGATACTCACATCCTACTGCAGCTGTATTCCCTTCATCCTTGAGAGCTATGCTGAAAACCCGAGACTGGCATCTACTCTATTTTGTTCTCAGGAAAAAAAAAAAAAAAGATACAATTCTCCCCCTGTGCAAATATAACACCTTCAATTTCACTTCTTTTCCTCTACAGCATGAGAAATGTAAAGACAGGAAATCGATATGTTCATAGAAAAAATAAACACCTAAAAGTTCCCATAAAAGGAAGAATCTAAAAGGCTATGGCTACAGACGTCTTAGCAGTGGCAGAACAGGTTGGATTAATGTGCTGAGGTTAAAGACTAACAAATACATAGGAATAAAATACTTTTATAGTAAATGCAACAGTTCCAGCACCCTTTTTCAGAAGCCCATTGCACTCTGCAGCCAAAGCATAGGGCAGTTACACGCACCTTCACACAGGAACCATGCCTAAAAGCACCCACCCCGGGGAATTGCTGCTGAGTACTGCCCTGAACTCTAGGAACTGGACTCCTGTGTTTAAAACAAAAGCCATCTGCAGCAGCCAGGCAGCTCAAAAAGGCAGCTTCAGTTCTTGTTTTCTTTTTTTGCCCCCCGGCAGCAGGAACTTGCCGCAAGGAAGGAGGAGACTGTGTAATAAAAGGGAGACAGGAAGGTCTCCGGTAGGCGCTGAGTCCTAAAGATAGCAATGAAACTAGCACGAAGGGAAGGAGGAAACCACCCTCCCACATAAGAGGAAACCCCAAAATAAAACCTTTTGGCAGATGGTAAAAGGCTTTAGCATTCAATAAAGCGAACAAGCTGCATGTGAACGCAAGAGAGCTTTAAGGGAAACAGAGAAAGACCAAACAAAAGATGTATGAAGAAGCTCGTTTCTTCAGTTGTCCTGCTCTCTTACAAGTCAGTTTTAGATAGAGAAGAATTTTTCATTAAGTTTTCTGAATTATAAAGCAAAAGTTCAGTTCCCAATGAGCATTTCAACTGAGGCGCTCAGCCTGGTCCCGGCCTTCCTGTACAAGCTGGAACCCAGCTCCACAGAGGCAACAAAAGCCACAGTCACAAAATAATAATGATAATAATAATAATAGTTTAATATTTGTGTCAGGCTCAGCCACATTCAGATGAAAGGCAGAACTTGGAGGATTAGGATCTGCCTAACCGCAGTTATTAAAGCAGTCATGTCTGAGAAAAATTGCCAAAGCACAGGTAAGTTATAACCTTATCCCTAGACAATATATAATATAAGTCTTAGTCTGCTTTAGACTAAAGGACCACTTAAATTAAAAGTAAAAAAACAACCCTCAACCCCCTTAACCCAGAACTTGTAACTCATTCATTTTAGCCTTTTTAGTTGGTGCTTTAACTCTACTACCAGTGAGCAGTAGTTAGCTGAGTTAAAAAAATGTTCATAGAAAGTAGTAGAATATGAAAGACGATGTTATCAATGTAGCCAAAAAAAGCAATTTAAGGGCACAGCATAACCAAATTTTTCTAACAGGTACAGGTAAAGACAACAAAATTAATATACTAAGGCAGTGGAAGACTAGTGTCAAATTAAAAGTGGGTGATGTCACTTGTTATATGCTTCATGCTGTGAAGCAAAACTGGGAAAAGCTATCATCTACATTTCCTCTAAATGTAGCTATCCCACAATAGATGGCGAGCCAGCCCTCCGGCTGAGAGAGGCAGGAACCTCCAGAGGCAATGCACTGCACCTATCATGGGCATCTTTTTTAGAAGGGCACAGATTATCTCTGGAGGTGAGTGTTGTTCTTCATTGATCATTTCAGCAATGCAAGCAATGAGTTCAACCAGACACCTAACTTTTAGCTGGCTAATGTGCAACAAAGACACTTCAAACTATTCAAGCTAAAAGACAGTATACTTGTTTTTATCTTTGATTATGCTATTTTAGCAAAGAATATGAATAAAAGGAGTAAGATAAAAGCAAGTTTTCTGGGTTTCATTTTCAACAGTGATTATGAAATTAGGATTTTGGGTTACAAATAACATCATCAAAAGAGATTCGAAACCAAGTGAAAAATAGGCTTTATATAGTTAAGAAAGCAGTTCTAAAGATAGTAAAATATCAAAATTGTATTTTTGATACAATAAAATTGGCAAGAGAGCATATTTTCAATTTTAGAGAGACCTACGTTGGGTTAGAGAACAGAACACTTATGTTTATGTATTTGTGTTTTTAATTAAGTTACTAAAAATGTTTATGGATTTTATCCAAAGGTCAGCAAGGTCATTGGTATCCTTCATTGATTTGAATGGGCTTTACAATCTCATGGTTTAGAGGAAAAATGGGGTTGATTCTGTCCTCATTTTAACTAGTTTCACATTTTGCTGCAATCAGCAGAGCATTGCCCCTTCATTTGCCCAAGAGCAAAGCTGAGGTCCCATACTTTCAAAGGTTTTACGTTCTTCCCAGTAGCACAGCTACTCTTGCTATTTGTTCACTGTGCTAGAACTGATACAGAATGTGTGTATGAAGACTATGGGTCAAGTTTTAAGTCAACTAAAGATATTCCCAAGGACTGTATCAGTATCCTCATATCAGAATTATGATGTGATCAGCTAAGCCATGCAGAAGCAGAGTAAAATTCTTACAGTGACATTCCCATTACTAGAATGAACCAAAGAGAGCTCAAGGATAGCAGTAACAACACAGTAAAGGAAAACATGAGTTGCTGACGAAGCAATGGTCACACATTTCAATGCTTATCACAGCAGCTGATATTTAAGAAGGAAGAAACAAAATTTATCATCAAACGATTGTAGCAAGCAAATATCAGTAAACAATAATAATTCATTCTGAAAGACCTTATTAGGATTAGAGGAAAACTAAACACTATTTTCATGACAATAGCTAGAAAACACTCTACATCTAAAGGAAACATTTCTAGAAAAAGACATAAAATGCTCATAGATGTCTCATTTTATGAAGATACATCCCAGCAAAAAGACATTCATTACCTTGATGGGCTGTAAGGGCTGGCTGCTTTTCTATGACCCTCAAAAAACCATGCTCCAGGTTTAAGTAGAGATCTACAAAAGTCAACAATATGAGTGGTTAGTGTCACAGTCAACAGCTGTAACAGAATGGATGGCAGCTGCACTGCTGGACACATTAAAGCAATTCCTGAATCTAGAGAAAGATACATTCAGAAACTACTCAGATGACAACTGATTTGTCAGTGGAACTTTAGAGGTAGGAGTATCCCTCTCTTTCTCTTTCCTGTCCCTTTCATCTGAAACACAGTTTGTTTGCTTCCAAGTCTTTAAAGTTTGAACCGGGATTGTAACTGCTTTCATGCCACGAGAATGATCAGCATAGGGAACCTTCAAAGGTCTATCTGCATCCTTAATTGTCTGACATTTTTAAGAGTCAGTCCATTGTCTAATATGATGCAGACTGCTCCTTCTGGCCTCCAAGATTCTTTAAATATGGCTGGCACCTTATGACAGAAAACCACAAGGAAGAGCTGAGAAATGTTTCACATAGTTCCACTCTCTAGAACAAGCTCAAGAAATTCCTCAGCAGACAACTGTAGCCTCATCAGCCCTTTAACTACTCAGGCTAAAGGAAACCCAGCAATAGTAAAGCAGGAGATATTGATCTCTTGGCCCAACTTTAATAACAATCCTCAGTTATTCAGGTGTTCTTAAAAGAAAGACATAAAGAAATAGAGTAAGAAAGAAAGCCTTCCTCTCTATTTCTCAGGACAAGCTTTCTTCTTCTCTTATTTCTCAGTATGACTGGAGCAACCTAACACTTTAAAGAAAAGGAAATGTGATTACCACTCCTCCATCTCTGTCTCTGACATATGCTGAAGAGGAAAGAAAACAAACCCCATACATCTTAGAGGATCTTCAGAAAGTAAATTTTAACAATAGAAGCTTTGCATTACTGCTCCCTGAACAAAGACATCATCAGTTAGTAAAAGCTCCTCTTTCTGCTGTGCAAGACCTTTCAAGTCTTTCTCTCAAAACCCAGCTCCTGAAAGTCCTACACAACTGCTCTCTGTTGACAAGAACTGAACTTCGTAGTCTGCTGGCTGATGTTATGGACAGTAAGCCTCCCAACTGGTCTCAGTAAAGAATGAAAGAATATGTCAAAATTACTTGTTTCAGGGCTTAGCTGTTGGAGTTGCTTCAAACCCATCTCACACCAGCTGATGGCAGATGAGTGTCCCAGTTACACTGATCAGGAGGACCTGAATCCTTTTTCTAGTGCACAGGACTCAATACTCCAAGACCATGTCAATGTATATGCCTTCAGACTGCACTCAAGCTTGAAGAGGAACCCTGACATGCCTTTTTGTTTACATACAAGCCTCTACCTTCCTAACATCTATAGCTCCTGAGTTATGTGAGCTCTGGACCTCTCATACAGTTGAATGAGTATGCCAAGTCAGAGTCCTGACGTTTTACATCAGGCTATGTACATTCCTGGATCTGGCTATTTTCTAATCAGGTTGTCTTCAGGTGGAAGTCAGTGTACAAGTCAAATGTATGTAAACCATCTACTTTTCAAATGATGTGGATAAGCTTAACTAACAATAAGCTCTAGGATGTGGATGAAATCTCAGAGTTGTTGAGAAGCTTCAGAACTGTGTGGTATTGCCATGTATCTACTGCCTAAAACTCAACTCTTCATCCCATAGAGAAAAACAGTCAAAGACCAACTCAATGTCCTTACAGCTGATACTAAAACACTGGAATCCCTACCAAACTATTCACTACAGGTTTTCTCAATGTAGTCTTTCTTTGTACAGGTATCTTTTCATAAGTCAGGTGTCTGGGAAGTAGTTTTACTGATAAAAACATCAAAGGTAACACTACGGGTAAGAGTATGTATTTAAATTTTAGGATTGCACAAGATAGCCATAGCTCAACTGCAACCAGAAAAAGATATTTTTTAAAAAAACAACAATTCTCTGCCAGATGTCCATTCGCATTCATGTTGCAAATTAAGGCTGCTGTATTTATACTATCATTAGCACTTTAAAAAAATCACAGGTACTTTACAAGTACTTAGGCAGCACAGATGAAATTCAGGTATTTTTTGAAAACTGTTCAGAATTTTGGCAGAATTCAGAACTCCTTAACATCAAGGACCACAAGATCATTGTTAATACACTTCAATTTATTACTTTATAGGGAATCAATTTCAATTAAAATCCATTCAAATGGTGACTGGAAAAATTCTATAATATTGATCTTAATGAGCAACCAGCACAGTTCAAATTATTAATCATACTTGAGCATGTCATAAAACACTGGGCTAGTATCCATGCTTTATGATCATGTCAAATAAAGACTATAAAAAAACCCACCCTTTTCTTTGTGGAAGATGTCAGAGATCAGCATACTGCTTAGTAATAAAGGAACAGTTCCATAACACTGCTGATTGCCTATGTATAACTAAGTAAATGAAGGTGCTCTATCATATGAAGTATAAAAGCCTTTAGGAGTAAACTTTTCTTTGAATTATTTTAAAATTACATTACAGAAAGCCTTTGAAAGAATGTGAACGAAAAAAGAGAAGCTTTTAAATAAACCAGGTTCTTTTTACACAACTTAGAAAAGCAACATTACGAAGGCATAAAAAGGAGAGGGCTTTTCTCCCACCTCTCTTGCATCTTTCCAGAAATTGTAACTCTTTATTGCACAGGTCATAAATGCTAGTAACAACAGGAAGAAAAATGCTTTTGACCTGTTTGGCAATGTTCACTTTCAGGAATTCAAACCAGCAAAACTTTATTTTACATTTTTGAAAAGGCTTTCAGTGACTTTCATGTTTATTAAAAATGCCAATATGGTGAAACACTTTGCAAACAGAATGCATTCATGCAAGGGTCAGCAACACCAGTGTCATAAAATCAGAAAGGTGGTGTTACCAAATCTCATTTGAGGGAAGAGAGGAATTCAGACAGCTTTCAGCCCAACTACTTGCAGTGCGGTTTACATCATACACAGTGAGTGAGAACTGATCTCACCAAAGTTTAGTTGTGTATCATGTAGACAAGTCCATCTGGCAGCCATCTTGAGCTTCTGCAATAATTAGCAACAGATACAATTCATATGATGTGGCTGAGCTGTGACTGGTCTATCTGAAATACAGAGGATGTGTAGCTACTACGGCATGCATATGATAGTAGGGTTGCTTAGAGCCTCTATGGAAGGCAGGAGATACCCAGCTGAAGGCATGCCAAGTCAGGCTTTGGTGCTTTTGGCACCACCGAGGCTGCCAGTGACTATACTCTACTTTGTAAAAAGACTTGTAAACAACTTGTTTCATGACAGAGCGAGACAGACGCTCAACAGATACTAAAAGAATTAGGCAGAGAAGTACACATCCTAATGCAGCAATTCTGGATGCTGGGCAGTCCAAGGGGATGGGACTACAGAGAGAGGCCAGACTTCTGGGCTCTGCCTAAACAGCAAGCATCTGCTGCCTGTCAGAGGCAGAGTACTGGGGCAGAGAGATACTGGATCTGACTGAGAATGGCATTTCTTATCTTCTCATTTCCAATGCTACCCACTCAGTTTGACCATAAAGCTGTTGGCTGATGAAGACAGACAGGTTTTGAACTAGATGCTCAGTAGTGAAAATTTCTATATACTTTCCAGGGGTTCGAAGTATAGTCAGGGCTCTGATTTCCTCAATCCTTTTCTAAAATAACTATCGACCTTAATTTTATGTCTGATTTCTGGAAAAAATCTCATTAGAAATGACAAATACTTTACACTGTAAATGGCACCATCTTATAATTACAGACTTGATTTATTTAAGCTGTGTGAAAGACTGTACCTATTCCTGGAATCCCTTTTACCAGCCTGTTCTTTTCGGCTTGGTGAAAACAAGTGATTTCTATTGGCACTGATCACAAACAGCTGCTGTTAAATCACAGCCTCTGACTGCTCAAAACTTTCCTTGAAAAGCCTTTCATGACTGGATGCAGCACAAACAGCAATATTTTGTTTCTTTCTTTTCACTAAACCTTCAGAAAAATCATTTTTTCTTTTTCCAATTTACACGAGTCGACAAATATGTACATATACATGTATATATATGTAATATCTATTCACCAAACACGTAAGACAGTTTTTGGTATATGTTAGCTCAGAAGGACTAAACTTTCCAGACCAAATTTTCCACTAGACCAACTTCTGAGAAATTTGAAGTACAGGAATGAAAATAACCAACATTATTACAATAATAAGAAATCCAGACAACTGCAATCATGTCTTTGCAGTCACGCAAAGCAGTGTATCACGTTCCTAGTAGATTGAGTTGCAATCTTACTTATAGGAATACATAAAAATGAAAGCAAATCATAGTATTATACAGCTAAAAGCTTGCTGTAGAAGTTCATCAATACAAACGTCAAAGTTGCATACATGTTTTGTTCTTCATACCACAAACTAACGTACTACACATATTGAAGGGCAATTTTCTGCTAAACCTGTCAAGAGTGCACTGCAATCTATTGTCCAGTGTATTGGAACTGATTTTACCTGTCATCTGAATCACTCACTTATTTGATATGAATATGTATTAGCATCACAGCACTAGCTAAAAGGTAACTAAGAGAACCACAGTAATTCAATGGTCTACCAGGGACCAGTGATTGCACTGCAAAGTATATTCTTCAGGTTTGAAACCAGACACATGAAATTCAAATAACTGATGCCACGGATGCAATTTGACATTTATCTTCAACGATGCGTGGATTTTAAACACTTTAACTGTGCTCAGATACACACTCCATACACCATATTCTGCTTCAGCTAAAACAAATGATAACTATAGAGAACCTCACAGTGTATACTTGTAACCTGAAAAACAATGGATTCTCAGAAGTCTTAACAGTGCCTAATGTCTGAAAAACCTCTCAGGAATAACCATGGCTTCTGACATCTGAGCCTATATCCTCTGTAATGGCTGAAAATGTCCTTGACTGGGAGTGGGAAAAATACAACAAAGACTGCTCTGTGGCAGCCTAATGGATGGTAGCAAAGTCTTGGAAGAGCAGTGTTAAGTACACGTACTATGATTCCTAAAGTGCTATGGGTAAAAAGGACATACAATGGAAAGCAGTAAAAGGGATATTGATGTTTAGTGAAAACAAATGCATATCAAGGAGAAGGTTAAGATTCCTTTACCTATAATCAGGCAATTTAGCATGTTGAGTCCTGGAACACAGTTTTGATGCTAAGATAAGAGATAAACTACTACTTGTTGGTAATTTCCAACAGTATGCTATGCTTTCTGCTCAATTCACAAGGTCTCTCAGAGATTTTAGAGCATAACAGGAGCACAGAGCAAAGGAAATCAGATGGGAATAAAGTTTGCTTGAAGTCTTCTGAAACATGAAGTGTTATTTTCTATTTTCTTTGTCTTGGATAGATGCCATGTATGCAGCATATGCAAGAAACATTTGCATAGCAATTTGTGCTATAAGAAGAAAGGCCCTTCCTGAGGACCTGGAAGTTTCAGGGTTAGAGAAAAGACAAAAGGTGAGGTCAAGTCAATGAAAACAAAAGAACAGGTGTGTGCTAAGAGGACAGTCAACATTTCAAGTGCTGCATGACTCTGAACACCACAGGGATGTGAAAGTGAGATTCCTCAAGTGTTACACACTTCCCCTGCCAGCTGCCTGGGAAGGCGAACACACTGCCTACCTGGAGCACTTGCAGAGGCAACATCTGTTGTTTTTTTAATAGACAAAAAAAGAAGAGTATTTCTGGTAGGAGGAACTCATGATTCCACGGGTGCCAAATCCTTGAGTCTTGAATGTACCCAGGAAAGAAAACAGTACATCCTGGAAACGTAACCGGATGACCTTCTATCGCAAACCTCAGTTGTTCTGACTTCTTCACAGGGATGACAAAGAAACGTGCTGATCTCAATCAACAGTTGCTCAAGGGACATGAAGGACGGTGGGCAATGGTAGTACAGATACCACAGTCTCCATAATGCCTACACAGCATGATAACAGCAAGCTGCAATTGTCTTCTAAACTCCAAATGATCTTTCAGTTCTGTGTTACCTGAGGTCCCATGTTCTCAAATTTTCTGACCACTTAAGTTCTGTTTTAGGCAGGTGTGTAACTCCCAGTCATTCATGCTGTGAAATGGAGCCACCACAGGAGAGAAGGAGGAAATTCAGAGACGGGAGATTCAAGGCTTTATGGAAAAGGACAACAGATCTCTTCACACAGTGATGCAAGCTGGAATGGCAGTGCTCAGGTTCCTCCCACCTTCAACATTCACAAGGAAGAAGCAGATAAGGTGAACAGGAACTTGCATCACGTTTCTGTAAGCCCAGGAGGCTTCGGTGCCAAATAGCTGTTTTTTGATCAAGCCTGCCTTTGCTCTAGTGCTAAGAGGTTGATAATGCAGTAAAAATCCTTATGACATGTCTCAGCTGGGAGGGGAGAGGTGGTTTATAGTCCTGATTTACTCACCACATGGACCCTGAAGGTAACGTTTCTATTATAAGGTTCCTCTAAACCTTAGTGAATGATCCATCCTCAGAAGATGAGGTGCATCTTTGAAGGCTCCCTAGCACACTTCCTGGAAGAATATAGTGCTAAAGTACTAGAGCAGATTTTGAATGGGACCATTTTGGAAACTGAAGGAAAGAAAAAAAACAGTTGTATTGTGGTTATCATTGGGCACATATGTTTTCCAGTAGCTGAGCACCTGTGCAGGATGAGCAGAAAATTTACTGAAGAAATAATTTCAACAGGTACCAACAGCTGTGCTGATTTTCAATGAAGCGTAATGCCTTATTTTAACACATTTTTCTAGCAGGAGGAATTTTTGTTTTGAAGAAAATTTGTCACATTCTGTGTCCTGGCAATAGATTCAAGTATCACTTTGCCCCATATGAAACTCACAGAGGAGCTTAGGAGGGGGCCTAACATCCTCTTAAATGAAGCTGTCATTTAATCCCAATCAAAAAATGCTTCTTAAGATCAGCTCTAGTAGCAGATTGATGTCTATGGATACTTTGCTCAGAATCACACATAGCACTGTTCTACCACTTTGAGCACAGTCCCAAAAGCTGGACTTGCATTGAAAAATCTCAAAATAACTTCTTCTCTGTATGGTTATGCAAGGCTTTTCTAAAAAATGATCTTTTAACTCAGGCTTACAGTGATAACAGCACAATAATGGTATTTCCAACAGTGTGCAGTTCTCCCTAGGAGACATTGGAAGATATTTTGTCAAATTAGTTCCTCAACATCACTAAGTCTGTGAAAAAAGCACAGATCTGTAGCTGGGCCTCTGTCCTTCTATCCTAGTAGAGACTGGAATAGCATTTCTGCTGATAATAGCCTCAATCAGGCAGTTCTTACTGCAAAGAAAAGTCTTCCTAAAACTCAAGACAAGCCTTCAATTACACAATCACTTGCTATTCTGGCTTTAAGATCCTCAGAACAGACTGGATCGTGTGCCCTGAATGAAGAACGAAACAGTTTTAAGTCATTTTCCGATATAGGAGTAGAAAAGAATGCTAGTTTTCTATTGAGTTTTTTAAATGAGGTCAACTTTCTCTGTGGACAACAGAACACAAAAACACTTAAAAGTATCTGATAAGTGTTACATAATGTTTTTTTAAAACTTTCGAGGTTCACTCCCGCTTCAGTTGAGGTATGCACTGAAGTCAGTGGAAGTCTTTTCGCTGGCATCAATGGGCTCTGAATTAGGACCCCGTTGCTTGCACACAGCTTGTGTGCTAAATTAATTCAGAAAAGGGGTTTTAATGGCTTCTTTCACCTAACAATCTCCTGAGCTGTGCACTGAGAGACAGAGGGCTTTTTTTCCCCTCAATTTTTAGAGGACATTTTGGAGGACAGGATAGCACAGTGTAGCAATAGCTACACTGTGACCTGCATTTTGCAAGTGGAATTTCCAAAAGGCAGAAACTGCTGGCATGAAAATGTGTTACTTTTCAGGGAAAAAAAATGTTATCCAAATGTTCTCCAAAACAGAAAAGCACTTACAAAATGTTATTCCAGTAACAACCTCAATTAGGAATGCATAAGCCATAATAAAAATATGAGTGGACAGTTGGAAGAAACTGGGCAAAGGGACAGAATCAGTTTTGGACAACTTTACAAACTGTGCTGTAGTTGAGAAATTACATCTCAACCTTGGTACTTGCAAACAAACATTTTCAACAGTAACACACTCCAATTTGGTGTAAAAAAGGTGATAAGGGGTAGGAATCTGCTGCCACTCTACTACTCACTGCCCGTATGATTAACACAGTTCTGTTGCACAGGGAATGCTTTATGGACTGCTTTGCTGCTCTGGAACTTCAGCTCATTTAAGAAAGATGGAGTGGAGCTGAAGTGCAGTGCAATGGCCAGCACCATTGCGGGGAAAGACAGCAGCAGATGCAGATCGCCAGCTTTTTATAAGCTTCTGTTGGCTTTCAATAAAGCATGCGGGGGGGCGGACTAGATGATCTCTAAAGGTCCCTTCCAACCCCTACAGTTCTACAGTTCTATGTTTCCATATGATGGCGTGCCTTTATGGGATCAGACTACATAACAATGTTCTCTCTATGTGGTAGAGAGGGGCTACATTAAACACACATCCATACATCTGTCACTGGCCTGTTCTTCACAGTCCAGCATGCATTCACTAATTCTCTTAGCTATGTCCAAAATTGTATGGAAAAGGAATACATCACAAAAGATGCTTCCTTGAATTCCTTGAAATGGCAGTTGCCACTGGCTGACTGATCATGACTCATATACCAGTTGACATGTCCAGAGGGGAATCAGTGAGAAACAATAAAGGACAAGCCCCAAAACACATAGTTCTCAATGCCAAATACAGGTCTATGGAGAAATCTATCTGGATCAACTGACACAAAATTATAGCTAGTGGGTCTTCATTGTCCCATATCTATAAAATCCCAACTTTCATGAGCAGCCCTAAAACAGTGATGACTGGTGATCAGAACTTTGCAGTTCAACAAACTCCTAGGTAGGACTCTGGATGTAGAGCAAGAGAAAACCCAGCCAACACTGAAGAAAAAGGACACAGGAATAACAGAAGAAAGGATGAACAGATGAAGGGAAAAGGGACAGTTCTAAGCATCTGGGGAAAACACTGAACCTTCAGCAAGTGCACTGCGTTTGACATGACACAAGGTGAGGTGAACTCATTTTCACAGATCATGGCAAAACGAAGGAACCCTAAAGCTCCTCTTTACAATCCACATGACACCAAGACCAAAGGAACAATTCAGTTGAGACATGAACTCTTTGAGATAAAATGCAGCTTATTTAACTAATCAGGGAGACTTTTTCCCCAAACACAGTGAGCAAAGCTTAATCAGGAACATAATGCCATGTGTGAAGGACATTTTGTTAAAAATACACTGCATGTACTGAAGAACTCTGTTTCTTTTCTTATGATGTGACATATAACGGGCACCGAACCAAAACACCACAGAAGTATGAGGCTTATGCTATCTCACTGGACTACTGAGCAACACTTAACATTGAGAAAGTATTGCAGATATATGATGGATGATTTCAAAATGTTCCTTTACGCTATTGCCATGATTGCGGGTTTTTTTTCCATGTTACCACAGCTGTTAGAAAGCCTTAATAGAGAGCTAATAACACAAAACATCAGAAAACATATTAAACTCATTTGGAAAATATGTACAAGCTTTTCTGCAACTCTTTCTTCCCTGTCCTCTAATCAAGATCTCCATATTGAGTTCAGTTTTGCATTTTCTTAGTAGCATAAATTAGAAGCAATGCCATAAAATTCAATAAAATTACTCCAATATGAAAAAGGAATCAGCCATCTGCAAAATACTGAGTCTAACACGTAATTTTCCACTGACAGCTCTTACCATAAAAGAGGTTACAGAGATTACTCTTTTACCTAACAATGAAAGTAAACAATTAATGCAAAATGTACAATGTCTGTAAAGGCAGTATGTTCACTACTTCTGCCCTTTATACATAATTATTTTCATCTTAGGAAGCAGACAGTTAAGCAGGACTAGCATCCAGCTGTAGATGGAGCCTATTCATCATGCAAAACAACGTCTCTATTTATTTATGCGTTATTTTACCTTTTGTTCCCACTATGGAAAGCATGAGGAAACTATGAGATATTTTCATGCATCATTTCTTGCGGGAGAATGTCAAGTCACCTTTTATGCCCTCAGGCAAACTTCTACCTGATCTCAATAACCAGCCATATCAAAATTATTTTTCATACCTTGTGTAAGCAGTTGGAGGTTTCGGACTTCTTCTCTCACCTTCAGCTGAAGGACTTGCTGCAGAATGTGCTGTCGCAGGCCTTCCTGGGCAATGCCCATTCGTTCAAGCTTTTTGTCAGTAAGTCTCAGCAAAGCACGGCCTGGATGCAAAAGGCAAAAAGGAAAATCAGCCAAGGATTTCCATTAATGCTATAGTCTCACTCTGATAGGATAATGTGCTACAGAAAAAAATCTCAGCCCTGAAATACCTCAGTCTGAGAGGTTATTGTTTCATCCATTAGGTACTTCATTACTGTCAGAGATCTCTGTTCCACTCCTCTCTTTTCATTTTCTGTATTGTTGTGGTGCTTTGTGAGACATGTAGGCATGTAAAATATCTATTGTGCCATTCCACACAACTAATTCCTGTTCTTAAATCCCAGGTGGTCCCCCACAGGCAGGCTATCCCCTATAAGTCTACAATGGGTCCAGGTGCCTAAAGAGACCCTCACCTATTTTTAAGCATCTACATTACTGTCAAGAAATCACCAGCAAAAATGAATTTGACCAATTTAATAAATTTCAGATATACTGAGGATGAATACTGTTGCAATTCACATTCCTTTCAGGAGGACCCTGTACTTCCTGATCCAGACTTCCAAATCAAATAGAAAAAAAAGAGACAGAGATTTCCCTTTGCACTATCAGTTATACCTAAATCATTCCTGAAAAATAATGTTTGTCAACTATAAAAAGACATTTGCCCAACTATAAGGAGTCTATGGTCTTTGCAGGCAATCACTCTCAGTTTGTGACTTATCTTTACAGGGTAACGTTGAACCATGATCCCACACAGATTGTAGATGTTAAAACAAATCTAACAATCCACAGCCCAGATTCTGCTAGCAGAACTCTGACTCCATCTTTTGGGCATCGCTGTGCTGTAAATAAATGGAAGGCAGCACAGTGGCTGAGACAACAATAGGAAGTATTTGGATCAAGCAAACAATCAAAGCATCAAGCAGAGCTCTACCTCAGGAAGAAAACCAAAACCTAAATTCTTTGGTTTTCACCACTGCTGTAAACTAGTACAGAGAGGAGTGCCCTGCAGCTCTCTACTGACCCTTGATTCCCAGTATATACATTTGACATCCAAAGGTACACTGGCCAATACCAGCAAACCACACTGGAGCTACATTGATGCTGCCTTGGAAAATGGCATGCTGTCTGGGTCACTTTTTAAAATCAACACAGTTTTCTACCTCTTCTAGTTCTGAATGTAAGAGCATTTTAATTACTAAAAATCCCTTCTTTGATTTCTCAGGCTTTATTTTGAACTCAGATGAAGACAGGGAAGAGAAAGCTACTCTCTCTGCAACACAGCAGCCTCTGTGCTACCATTACTGTGGCTTTTGGATGAATGGTCCAATTTAGCTCATCATAAAGTGTTGCTCAACACTGCAAGATAAGGCCCTTATTCAATCTCCTTCCTTACAAAACAGCAGTAAGTACAGAATTTTTATGATTATTTTAATTAAAAAAGTTAAGATAAATGCCAAGAATTTAAAGGGGTGCATAATACTTGCCCCAAACCAAGCAGTTAGCAGCATACCCTTCACTAACTGTTAGATTTCACTCACAAGCAATTCTGTGAAGCCATTAGTGGGATCTTGATACAATCCAATATGAAATACTGGGATATGACTGTTAATAAAGCAAGATGTAACTGATCAGATTTAAAAGACTGAGTTCATATGTTTTATGCCCTTCCGTGTCTCTCAAGCACTACACACTACAAAAGATGACCTTTTGATTAGAAAAACTTGCTTTGAAATCATAAACAAGAAGAAGTCTATGGGTTAATGTAATAACAAAATGTGGAAATTAGTCTTCTACAGATCAATGCCAGCTGTCCAACTCCCCTGGTGATACAGATAGTAATAATGACTTCAATTTATATATCGTCTTATCACACTGAAACATCTTAGAGCAATTTAAAACGGATGTACAACAGTCCAAGAGTATGGTCTGTAATGTCAACCTAGCAACTGAAAGCAAACAAAAAAATAAATAAGTCATAAATTTAAAGAGCGCCAACATGCATGTCATCTCTAGGGCAGGGAGTCAGCAACAGTACTATGACTGGACAGGGAGAGGCCATGTATCTCATGCAGTGCCTTGCACCTCTTTTGGTCACAGATATAGTCATTACTCTTTAATTCCTCTGGGCAACTCTTCATTTCATATTCAAATCAGTTTTCTACCCCAGTCACTGCCTTTGGAAGTTGAGTGCGCACAAAACAGACATGTCTCTCTTCAACTACTGGCAGGGCAGTCCTTCTGTGGCTTAGGCTCAAAGCACAATGCCACTGGAAAAAAAAAGGTCTTTGACACATATTATCTGCAGCAGCTTGCACAAGCTGCCTTAAGTTAACTCTTTCTCACACTAGAGCCATCGTGACATGTTGATACAGCAATAAGGCAAATACAAGAACTAAGCAAATTCAATCCTCCGCATACTTTCTTCCCCCAACCAGTCAAGAAAACAACATTCTAGCACTAAATCTTGCCTTTGAAAAAATACAGCTAATGCCTGGATCAGTCAACAAAGCCATTAAGCTACTAAGGCCAAGGTCTTGATAATCAGCTAATGATATGGGACGCTTCACTCTCTTGCTTCCTGTAATGTACATATCCAAAAGAGTTATAATTTGGGGCCAAGAACTCTGTAAGGGTTATTGAACATTGAAAACAGTCGTCAAGAGATGTTATGGGCTATAGTTCCTCATAAATTGCTCCGGCATGGGGCCTCCCACAGGGGCAGCTCCTCACACCATGCCCCAACGTAGGTCACCCATTGGGTGAACAGTCCTTCAGGCACTGACTGCTCCAGCCTGAGTCCCTCACAGGATCACAAGCCCTGACACCAAACTTGCTCTGGCGTGAGCTCCTCTCCATGGGCTCCCAGGTCCTGCCAGGAACTCACTCCAGGGTGAGCTACCCACAGAGTCACAGCCTCCTTCAGGCATCCACCCGCTCCAGCGTGGGGTCCTCCACGGGCTGCAGGGGCACAGCTGCCTCACCATGGGCTGCACCACAAGTCACAGGGGAATCCTACTTCCAGAGCCTAAGCACCTTCCTCCTCCTTCTCCACTGACCTTGGTGTCTGCGGAGATGTTTTCACATTCTCACTCCCAATAGGGAGTTTAGCAACTGCCCAGCCACTTCTCAAATACATTATTCACAGAGGCATTACCTCATTCAATAATTAGCCAGGCTTGGGTGAGGTGCAGGGTCCATCTTTGAACTGACCTACCCTCTCCCTGTCAGCTACAGGAGAAGCTTCCAGCAGCAATTTGTTTAAAGAACCCACCCTTGTAGCTCCCCTCCTTCCAAAAAACCTGGCCCAGGCAAAACCATTACAGCACTCTAATTGCTCCCTCACATAGAGAACAACTCCACCTCCTTACCTCTTTGGCCTGTCTTTCTTAAACAATATATAGCTCTCCATGGCTGTGTTCAGTCATGTGAGCTGTGCCACTGCATTTCAGTAACTGTGATGAGGTTGTAGCCCTGCATCTGAGCAGAAAATGTAACAAACATAGTGTTTTCTAACAGTGTACACTGATTTGTGCTAGGACACAAGCAACGGAACTTCACGTGCACCTCAGAAAAATTTCCCAATGCTACAGAACTACCTCTGACAGGTAGCAGCTACATGCATAAGAAAGACCAGGAGATTTTTTTCAAAAGCACCTTGATCAACAGAATGACCGACAGATCACAGTCACAAACACACAGGCTTTGGCTCTAAGATAACTGCAAGGATGGAAACCAAATGCTTTAAAAAAACACCACTCCCTTCTAAACTCAGCCTTCTCACACTCAGGACAGATCAGTTGTGGAATGTTCTGAGACACCCTAAGGGCAGACACAGAATATAAAATACTTTCCATCTTAATAATGGATTGATGGCCTAATTTTTTCTAATATGACTTAGCTGCTGCAAATCTCACTTGATCAAGCTGAGATTAGGTGAAAATTTGAAGAGAGGGAGAAACATTGCATGCCACAGAACATTAATATGAGTATAAGCACTGGTCCAATGAGGTTGGCATTGGCCCTAGAGCAAGGAATGTGGCACAGTCTGCTGTATCTCATCAGAAATGCTTGTACCTCCCTGCACCAGTATAGCCTCCTGCTCTTGTCCCCAGCCAGGGAATCTGCACCAACTGCCAGTTCACAGACAGTTCACAGGGGGCACCATGCGAAATGCCTTGAAAGCACAATTGTAATGCAGGTGAATGAACAGGTAGAAAAGGACTTATTAAATGTGTGGAAAGAACTGAAGAGGTACGGGGAAATGAGAGCAGATAGTAAGATGCTGCTCTCATGCAAAACCCTAAAGAAAACTATGGCTAATTAAAGTTGAGGAAAACTATAAACTAGTGGGAACAAATGATGTGAACAAAACATGGCCAAGAAAGGTAATCCTGTCTCCTGAGTACAGTATGATCGGTACACCTCAATATCAAGACAAGATACTCAGTTTATTTACTAATGGGACACAGAATCTAGGACAAAACAGAGTGGAGAACAAAAAGACATTAAAAAATGCCCTATTGCCAGACCAACAGTTCACTCATTGCTATATTCAAAATGGCAGTAGGAGATACATTTCGGGACAGCTACTGGGAGAGCTACTTTCTTAAGCTATTCCCTTTGCACTGTGCAAGCATCAAGAACTGTAATTCTACAGTTATTAGAGTGCATGGCATCTTTAACACCTACTTATTGTCCTCATGTCCTCCATAAACTTGTCTTTTTGATCTTCCTAATACTATCTGCCTCTGCAGCCTCCTGAGGTAGCAAATTCAAGCAGCTCACTGCCCATTTTTGTCTGATTTACATTGATTTCTTACTGACTGCTTCAAATGTTCTCCAGTTTTTGCATTGCAGTTGGTTAACAGTTCAACACTCAGCTATTCTATTGCTTCCATGATTTGGAAACTTGAGTCATATGCCTTCTGATCACATTTCTAGATGGATCCAGTTGACAAACCTAGAAAAACAGCAATATGGGATTTACTAAGCCCCTAAATTATACAAGATGAAAACTTTTTCAACTTTATACTTCCATGCTGCAAACACCATTTTAAATTGTAATAGGATACTCTCACTTAACTGGTGCTTGTCTAGTTTTGGGGTAGAACAACTTCAAGCATATTGCTTTTGTGTTTATGTCTTTATTACCACAAACATATTCATAATTCTAGCTCACTGGAGTTTTCTATTCGAAGCAGTCTGACCACAACTTTCCTTTTGCTGATATAGGCTGATTCTTGGCTTCTCTTCAGTGCCTAACACCAAGCCTTGTAGGACTTGTAGGAAATTCCAATGATAGAGACATAGATACTAATAATATTGTTCAGGTGCTGGTGAGACACCAGTATAGAATATACTCAGGAAAGAAGAATTCAAACAAGCATAGGCAGAGTGAGGATATGACTTCATAGTGAGGACTGGTGAAACTGAGAGGTGAGAGGAGGTGAGAATGAAAATGACCTCAAGATGGCAGTGGAGAGAGATGAACATCATGCAAAGTGGAAATCTTAGGAACCAAGTTGAAAACACAACAAATGGATATCAATACAATTGAGAACACTGGGTTCAGAAACATCTTGTAAAAAAAGAAACACAAACTAGAAAGCAATCAAATCTTAAGAGCACACTTGATATGACTTCATGATGCTGTTCTTGATAACCCATCCATCAGATCTTCCACAGTCCTAGATTTTCTGCTTTCCACAAGAAAACTTAAGAGCACATCTCTCCATCTCGTGCCAGTCTCATCACTCACTACTCAACCGGACACATCAGCCACTTTGTCATCAATGCCTTGTGGGAAATCTATCACTCTTCTTGCAAAAGCAGTTAGATCTCTCTCATCTTACTAATCATTTCTGCCTTTAGACTAGGCAGACTCTTGGTAAGCTTCAGCTTGCATTACCACCCTCTTTGCCCCATTTCAGCTACACAATATCTCACTAATCAGGGAAGACTCACTTGGATTATTTTCTCGTCATACTCGCCACAGCAACAAATGATTTATTGATTTACCTACTACTGTAAGAACAGCTGCCAGCCTAGGCAAAGGAGAATTAGCTCCCAAAATTGCTATTGGTAGCTACCTGGTACTTCTGCCACAATGAACAGCTCTCAATTGGCGACCAACTTAGATAGAAGACAACAAGGGATATTGGTTGGAAATAAAGCAGAGAGAATAGTTTCTAACCAAAGATACCAGAGGGAGTAAAGATAACTATTTAAACTTGATGAATATCAGAGATCTCCAGCTGAGGAAGTCCACCAACATCAGAGCCAGCATTCTTGTGCTTTCTCATCCTGTTAACAAATGCCGCAAACCTCCAGGGAGCTGTTAGAAATTACTTTCTCGTAGTCACAGGAATGGGAGAGGCCCGAGACTTCAGCATGGCTCAAGTGGAAGCACAGGAAAGCACAGGAAGGCATTTGCTCATGTATCATATTAGCTTTGGACACGTCTTTATTTGTTAACATCATCAAAGAAGACTCTTCTGGTCTTTTCTCATTCATTATTTTCTGAATCTTGATGAGGCCATCTCTACACTAGAGTTTGTCAAGGAAAACACTGTCACATAGTGAATGTCCAACCAAACTCAAAAAAGCAGCAATGTAAACAAAGGCACTATCTAGATATTATCTGCATCTTTTGTCTTCACATCATGTTTGTTTATAGTTCTGACAGAGGAAGTGATGACTATTGTTACTGCTGCCAATAAATCTGCAATAAAATCAGTTTATTTCTATAAAATTCCTCACGTATCAGTTCTCTTGCACCTTTCTGCCCTTCCTCCACACTTCTGAACAGCAAACATGAACAGGATATGAAAGAAAAGTAAGTCAACACAATCTTTAACTTAGCTGCATTTTCAAACACAAAATTAGCAACAACCAAGATGTGACTTTGTTTCTAAATCTGTCAGTTTCTGACAAACTTAAGTGGTCAGTAATATATCTGTGAAGCTATTAAACTCAGATTACTTACTTTTGCATAACTTCCTCTCACCTTAGTGCTGTCTTTCCCAGTTTCCTCCATATTCCATCAAATAACACTGTCATTTTCCATTCTGATGTAGTCCTTTGAGCTATGTGTCTCTTGCTCAAAAATGGTCTTCGAAAATGCACCAAGGTAGGAGATGTCTTTCTGGCACTGAGCTTCTCCCTGGTTCTTCCCAAGGACCTCTCCCATCTAACTATGTCCAGCTGCTTCTCCCTAGCCACCACTATTTTTGGGGCTCCCATGCCATGCTATGCAGGCTCAATCATGTCCATCTGATCAGTCACGACAATGTCAGATTTATGCTACTAAAATAAATCAACAATGTTGGTAATGGTGAGTTCATCTAAAAACATGGAAAGACAGTGAGGTAACAGAGCATGGAATACTGTGTATTAATTTTAGGGAATGGATTTTCAAAGTACCCTTACTTTCTCTCTAGTAGATACTTTCTTCCAGCCAAGCAACTCAAAACAGCCCAGGTACCTTGAAAAGCCAGCTAAAAACAAAGATCCCTCTCCAGAACTGGGAATCTCCTGACACGTAACTCCTCCCATAACTAAGCAATTCCTGCTCCTTGATTTATCCACACACTTTCAAGGAAGTATTTAATGAAATACTTTAATTGTGTGGGAGCACCACACATCCTTATCTCACAGAATCACAGAATGACTTAGGTTGCGAAAGACCTTTAAGATTATCAAGTCCAACTACGAACCTCATGCTGCCAAGTCTACTACTAAACCATGTCCCTAAGAAACACATTATCACGTCTTCTAAATACCTCCAGGGATGGTGATTCTACCACTTCCTAGGGCAGCTTGTTCCAATGCTTGACAACTCTTTTTGTGAAGAATTTTTTCCCAATCTCCAATCTAAACCTTCCCCTGGCACAGCTTGAGGCCATTTCCTCTTGTCCTATCACTTATTACTTGGGAGAAGAGACCAATCTCCACCTCACTACAACCTCCTTTCAGGTAGCTGTGGAGAGACAGATAAGGTGTCCCCTCAGCCTCCTTTTCTTCAGGCTGAACAACCGCCAGCTCCCTCAAATGCTCCACATCAGATCTGTTCTCCAGACCCTTCACCAGCTTCATTGTCCACCTCTGGACACAGTTCAGGACTTCAAGGTCTTTCTTGTACTGAGGGGCCCCAAACTGAACACAGTATTTGAGGTGCAGCCTCAACAGTGACAAGTACAGGGGCACAGCCTTGTCCGGCTGGTCACACTCTTTCTGATACAAACCCAGGATGCCATTGGCCTTCTTGGCCAGCTGGGCACACTGCTGGCACATACTCAGTTGGCTGTTGACCAACACCCCCAGGTTCTTTTCTGCCAGGCAGCTTTCCGGCCATACATCCCCAAGTCTGTAGTGTTGCCTGGGATTGTTGTGGCTCAAATGAAGGATCCAGAACTTGGCCTTGTTGAATCTCATACAACTGGCCTCAGCCCATCAATCCAGCCTGTCAAGATCCCTCTGAAGAGCCTTCCTGCTCCCATGTTCCCACCCAACTTGGTGCCATCTGCAAACTTACTGAAGGTGCACTTGATCTCCTTGTACAGATCATCGAAAAAGATGCTAAACAGAACTGTTACAGACATGTAACAACCTTAGTTATTTATTACATGAGTTATATTTTGAATTAATGACTCTAGCGTGTAATGATTTACACATAAATGACTTTCTTCTAAGACAATATTGGTTCCATGTAGAGAAGAGAATGGGTTAATGAAAAATTGCAGATCATGATTACTGGAAGTGGTTCAGTAAGTAATTTACAGTACTGATGGGAACTATATTGATTCCTTACAAGTGTTGAGTAAAAGACTGTTGGACAGTCCTGGTTTTCAGCTGAATATATTCAGGACCTGATGATTTTAATAGGAGGAAATAGTAATAACTTGAATTCCCCTCTGAAATATAAATTCAGGCACAAATCATGTCACATCACTTTTCAAATGTACTGTAAAATTTGAGACAACCATTTTTAGTGCTCTCAGGAAGGACCTGATAGGACCCACAAAGTAAATTAAAGACAAATGTAAACCTTTAGCAGGCAGTCTATAAATCCACATTGTTTGTTGTATATACATTTGCCAGCCTACTTCCTGGCCATACAAAATTATATATTATCTACAGCTATATATAAAGATATAAAGACATATCATAATGGACTGCTATTATATTTCACATCGTATTTTTTAGGTAATAAAATCCAGGAGTATTGTTTGCTGATATCTGTGTGCTAGATTTATGGTCCCTCTATTCAAATAAACAACCTCAAGGTCTTTTTTGTTTGTGATGAAGTGAGTGAATCTGTCAGCACCTTTGATTTTGTCCACCATCTGCATGACACATAGTTCTTCAATTCCTAGTTAATCTAATGTCACTCAGTGTGCAACCCATTATGCATTACATATCCCATTTCTTTATTAATTAAAAAAAAATCACATTAGATCATGCCTGCTGGCAAAACTCCTGCTAATTTATTCAGGAGTAAAGATACACTTCATATATTATAATGGACAGCTTCTACGCAGAACAGATTAGGAAAAGAAAAGTCAATTTGGAAAGCATTAGAATAGACTGAACTCTTTACAGCAAACTCTGACAAAAGCCTTTCTTGTAACTCCTAATGGTGGACCTTACAAAAATCAGTTTTCTTCCAGTAAAAAAGGACCATTGATTACCACATGAGAAATATACAACACTCCCAACCCCCCACCACCACAACACTCATTCTTGGAGTGCCCAACTCAACAGCTACTGGGAAATCCTTGAAATCACACAGAATTATTTCTTACCTTCTGATATTTCTAAAGCAAAAGGGGTTTTTCAGTTCTGCCTGTTTCTACCAGAAACAGAACTGGTGTGTACATCCAGCAATGTGGGCAAGCCCCATGAAGTACTCATGGAAATTCAAAAAATGCTGCCATTTAATTAAGTGAGGAAGAACACCTGCTGCTGTCACAGGCCAATGTACCCACTGAGCTCTTTGAACTGCACTAGGATGAAGCACTCTCACGGCTGAAAACCAGGCTCTGGGAACCTGCCTTCCCCAGCCAAGCAACAGAAAGTATCAGTAAATACTGCTGCTTGCTTTAATTTGCTACTCATCAATCCAATCAATAACCCAAACATCCTATGCCACAACATACACACCAAGGACACAAATTCTGCAGCACGCAATACGTGGAAAAATGAGGAAAGACAATCCATTTATATGCAATATCTCTCCTGGTTTTGTAATGCCTGAGAAGGCCATCTTCCCCTTCTTCCTCCTGACAACTCTCAATCGCCATACAGCATTCAGGCAAAAACCTACACAAAGAAGTAGTTTGGAACATGTTTAACTCATTTTCTGAGTTTCTTTTAATGTAAAACTTGTAGGAAGCAAGAGAACGCATATAATGTGACCAGACAGCTTGCTGTACTGCCTTACTGCATTTTTGTGGGTCATCACAGTTTCTAGAGGAACAGAATTTAAGAACTTATACTTTCCAATAACATTTTCCAATCACTGCTTTGCGTAACAAAAAAGGAGCAAAAATATTATTTTTTAATATTACAGTTAATTACTTTAGTCTAGAGAAGAGGTGACTGAGAGGGGATCTCATTAATAATATTTATAAGTATATAAATGGTGGGTGTCAGGAGGTTGGGGCATCCCTTTTTTCTGTGGAACCTAGCAAGAGGACAAAGGGTAATGGGATGAAGCTGGAACACAAAAAGTTCCATTTAAACATAAGAAAAAGCTATTTTACTGTGAGGATGACAGAGCACTGGCATAGGCTGCCCAGGGAGGGTGTGGAGTCTCCTTCTCTGGAGGTTTTCAAAACCTGCCTGGATGCATTCCCATGTGACTTGATCTAAATGGACCAGTTTCTGTGGAGTGTTGGACTAGATGATCTCCAGAGGTCCCTTCCAACTCTATCATTCTATGATTCTATGAAAATCAGCTTTCATATCCCAATGCTGAGGTACATAAAGTATTACAACATTTCCCAATCTGTAGCACTCAGTCTCTCCTGCTCCACATTGCTATCTGCAAGCACTTTCTGTGGTGCTTTCTTCCATACTCATACCAGCTTTAGCCTTCATTTTTTAATAAAAAAAGAAATTGAGAAAGATTCTGTGTTAATATTCATGATGTTAATAATTCATGTTAATAACAGTGAAAACTAAAAGCAGTTTGCTCATGGGTTAAGCATCGTAGACTGCTTGAACTCTCCTAACCTGAAGGAAGAATTAGCCACGTCTCTCCTGATGCACCTTTTGCTCTACCATTTCCCTTTGGGGGTTTTACTAGAAGCCTGAAACCTGTGAAGCTGCACACACCACCTTTGATGAGCCCTTAACATCCAGTTTATGCTGCCCATTTTGTAACTTTAGAGAAATAACTTTCCTATTGTAAGAGTCACCTCTACTCAATTACATGCAGAGTCTGTATCTCTAAGACACTAATCTGTTGCTCCATTGCTGATCCAGTAGTACAAAAAACTATGCAAAGCACTTTTGCATTTCTTCCAGCCTTTAACACCGTAGCTGTGAGGAGAATCAGGTCGTAAGGATTTTATTCTGCTGGCCTCATCGTCCTATTTAACACTTCCACTCGACCTGTAGAAGATTGCTAAAGCCCAGCCATTTTGCATCTGAAATAAATCAGATACCTAAGGAATGACTCCTTGTACCTAGTTTGTAAGCAACTGGTCACTGTAACAGAATCCAGACCTTATTTTTTGAAATTCTGCCTGCTTTACTCCAGGCACTTGACTCAGCAAGACACTCCACCATGCATATAAAAGGAGGACCAATAATAATAACATAACACAAATGAACAGGAATCTTGCCAGAGGCTGCAGCCTAGCACTGTGGTGCAAATGTTACATGCAGCCCACTCCTGCTCTCTGGCTTTGGGTCTCAGTCTCCCAAGGAAAGAGAAAAGTTCATTTTCACCTACAAAGTAGGAGAAGGCACGAAGACATTGTGTGGACTCTTCTATAACTCTTACAGCTAGGAGCAAAGGAGCTCTCCCAAAAACGAGACATTTCATCTCCAGACTCCCAGGGGAATGTGCTGGAGCCCAGTTCCTCCTGCAAGCCAGGGACCCCAAGACTCCTGAGGAAAGGCACACTGAGCTTGCTGCAATGTATCTAGGAAACTAGGTGAGATGTAAGGGCACAACCTCTGCCAACTCCCAGCCTGTTTCCTGGAGCAGACCCAGAGAAACCCCTGCAGCCCTCAGGGCTGAGTCCCAGTGGTGGTGCACAGCCCTCCCTTCCCTGCATGTCTGAGAAAGCCCCCACTGCCCAGGCAGGTGGTGAGCTCAGAGGCTGGATTTGAAAGCCCTCAGGCTAAGGAGGAAGCCAGACTAATTTTCCCTTTGGCTCTTCTGCTCAGATTGGAACAGTTTTGGGCACATATAAAGAAGCGACTCCAAGCACTGAGATAAATTCACGGCTAAAATAAAAAAGGAAACAGAATGTTCAGGTATCTTCAGGCTTTTCAGTACCATACAAGGGATTGTTTTGGATTGTAATTCAGGAGCTCAGCTTGCAATCCAGAGAATCACGCCTAGGTCCTGCATTAGGCATAACTGGATCTGTGTGTCACTCACTCTCTGGCTGCTCAACTGCAGATGTCAAGAAAGGAGCTTGGGATCAAAGCAAGAATATAATACTTTCCCCAAATACTCTCCCAGCCTCCAAAAGCTTGTAGTTTGGGGACTAATTAACAAAATAGAGTTGGCTAATTTGAGCTACAGCTGAGCCTGAGGTCAGTGGATGGCTTCCAGTGACTACAGCTATGCATAGAGCTGCTGTGAGAGGAACCTCACCAACATGGCAGAAAAACTCTCCCGTTCCCAATGTGATCTGATCTAGCAGTATGGGGCAAAACAATAAACAAGTGCTGCAAGGTAAAGCTAGACTACTTAAAATGAGAAATGAGTTCAGTAATGAGACTAATTCACAATCAGAGCTATCTAGCAGTGAAATGGGTCATTCTCTGGTCCTTGCAGTCTTCAAATGAAGCTTTCAGAAGAGACAGTTCAGAGGAGCTCAGGTCATTGCGGTCTGCACTAGAGGGAAGCTTCAGTACTGGGGAGCTATTTATCTCTGTATGCGATCCAGCATTCCAAAAGGCCTTGAAAAAGGTGTAGGAAAGAGTAAGAAATAGAAATTTATATAAACAAAGCAAATACTAGCAAAATCCTAAATCCCAGCTTTTTTTTCACGTTATATTATGTTGTCTGACAGTTTCATTGGGTTTTCTTTCTACTAGAAATTTTGTTTTTCTCTTTCAAAGAGTCTGCATCACTTCAGAGCAGCAAACATTGAAGCACCATATTATGTATAAACCTTCAGTTACACCTTGTTTTTAAGGAAGAGTATATGGAGAAGATACATGTGAAAACACGAAATGATCCACCTTTAAGTCTCTTTGTTAAAGAAGTCCTGAGTTGAAAAAACACTAATCAACCAATAAAATCAGATCAGACAAAAAGAAACATATAACCCTCATTGACAATTTGCGCATAATAATTTATACAGAAGAAGCAGACTGGAAACTATCATCACAGAAATTTTGTATGGTTAATACTAAAGACTATTGAGGTGCCTGAGGACTGCAGAAAGGCCAATGTCACTCCAATGTTACAAATGTCAAGAAGGACAACCTGGGAAACTACAGGCCAGTCAGCCTCACCTCCATCCCTGGAAAGGTGAGGGAACAACTCATCCTCGATGTCACGTCTAAACACATGAAGGAAAAGTTGGTTATCAGGAAGAGTCAACATGTCTTCACCACAGGGAAATTCTGCCTGACCAACCTGATAACATTCTGTGATGGTATAACTGGTTGGCTAGATGAGCGAATGTCATCTGCCTTGACTTCAGCAAGGCTTTTGACACTGTTTCCCACAACATCCTCATCAGAAAGCTCAGGCAGTGTGGCTTGGATGAGTGGACAGTGAGGTNTGAACATAAGCCAGCAATGTGCCCTCGTGGCCAAGAAGGCCAATGGCATCCTGGGATGCATCAAGAAGAGTGTGGCCAGCAGGTCAAGGGAGGTTCTGATGCCCCTCTACTCTGTCCTGGTGAGGCCTCATCTGGAGTCCTGTGTCCAGTTCTGGGCTCCTCAGCTCAAGAGGGACGGGGAACTGCTGGAGTGAATCCAGTGCAGGGCGACAAAGATGATCAGGGGACTGGAACATCTTCCTTATGAGGAAAGGCTGCGGGAACTGGGGCAGTTTAGTCTTCAGGAGACTGAAGAAGGATCTCATTAATACTTATAGGTATTTAAAAGGTGTGTTTCAATAGGATGGAGAGGCACTTTTTTTCTGTTGTCTCTAGTGACAGGACAAGGGGTAACAGACAAAAGCTGGAACACAAAAAGTTCCACTGAAACATAAGGAAGAACTACTTAACTGTAAGGGTGATGAAGTCCTGGCACAGGCTGCCCAGGGAGGGTGTGGAGTCTCCTACTCTGGAGGTTTTCAAAAACCACCTGGATGCATTCCTGTACAACCTGATCTAGGTGGACTTGCTTTAGCAGGGAGGTTGGACTAGATGATCTCCAGCGGTCCCTTCCATCCCTATCATTCTGTGATTCTGTGAGGACTAGCTCTCTTAGTGGACCAAAACAACAGATGATACATTGTTTAAACATGGTGTTTTTTACTTATAGACTATGCACTAGGTATCAGTGACCCACTGGCTAACTCTAGGGCCAGATACTTCCCTGGTACAAAGACTGATTGCTGTGACAGGTTCAATGAGGATGCAACCACTCATATCAGAGCTGGGATACAAAATAAAAATATTCCACTGCTTAACACACATACAGAGAACAAAGAAAATAAATACATAGTTTTCAACCTGGCAAAACTTTCCTATACCACAAGAGTCTAGAGCATGTTGTCTGAGTACTAACACTTAGCCACAAATTTAATCCTTAGTCAAGTACTAAATTGCTTATCTTCATCTCCTCCACCCATTAGCTTGCACTCAGTCCTAAGTACAAAAGCCAAATCATTTTAGGATTAGTTTCAAATGTAGTTTTGGCCACGCATTAAATACAATCTCTTATTTCTACATAAATAAATAAATAAACATTTAGGCTTAGCACTCTTTCCTGGGTTGTAAATGCATGTGTTATGAAACTCCAGCAAGTAATAATATTCAAGTAGCAAGATTTGAATAGCAGCAATAAAACCACAAACAGCAACAACAGATACTAAGAAATTATTTACTTCATTTTCCAGTGTATAATTAAAATTCTAAAGCAAATATCCTGATCTGTAAGTACTCTTTGCTCAATTCACTTGTATTTCTTCTGTAATATTCTCCTTTGAGTCTTTTTTGGGACGTACATTGTGCTTGATTTTCCTCACCAGTGTTGTTCTCTTTTGTTCCTTCTGCTTTCTTCCCACTGGAACAAGTTATTTTTTGCAGTTTTCCCAGACTATAAGGCCTGCCTGGTTCAGGACAATACAGTGCACCATGTGAGCACTGACAGTGTGAAGTCCCATCAATATTCCAGAAGCAAATCAGCCAGATGTAAGTAGGATCACAGCTGTCTATAGATTGAAGTATCAACTACAAATCCTTCAGCACAGTTGCATAAGAAGCTGATCTAAATCAAGTTATTTCTATCCTGCTCCCAAGCATTTTTCAGATGACCTTTGAAGATGGACAGGCCAAGATTCTTTCTGAAACAGACAGCAAGCTATGGACACTCTCAGTCACGTCCTCAAGGCCTTGTATTCTCTTTCAGCACTCAGAAGGGAACCATGTAAGGTCTAGTCAGAGTGAGGTAGGAAACATTTCTGTTATTCAGCTAGCAAGAAAAGGACCTAGGGTCCTGGTGGCTACCAAGTTGAACATCAGAGAGCAAGGTGCCCTTGCAGCAAAGAAGGCAAACAGCCTCCTGGGCTGCAGTAGCGCAGCGTGTTTCCAGCTTATCAAGGGAGGTGATCCTTCTTCTCTACTCAACCTTGGTGAGGCCACATCCGGACTACTGCACCCAGTTCTGAGATCCTCAGTACAGGAGAGATGTAGACATGCTGAAGCAAGTCCAGCACAGGGCCATGAAGATGACTTATGGAATGGAGCATCTGTCAAATAAGGAAAAGCTAAGAGAGACTGCTCAGCCAGGAGAGGCGAAGGCTCAGGAGGAAGCTTTTCAAGGTGTGTAAATATCTGATGGAAGGAGTAAAGAGACAGTGGCTCCAAACAGAAATACAGGTAATTCCATTTATACTTAAAGAACCCTTTTATTATGAGTGTGCTTGAACACTAGAACATATCTTCAGAAGAGCTGACAAGTTTCCATCTTGGAGATACTCAAGACACAGGCCTTGAAAACCTGTTCTTGCTTTGAGCAGGACCCTGGACTACATAGTCCCTAGACCTACCTTCAAGCCCCAATGACTCCCTGATTCGATCCCATGAAGGTACAAAGCAGCAAACCTGGCTATCTGAACTGCAACAGTTAGCAAGGTTCCAATTAGCACCTACTGAATACAAAAGTCTTACACGATTTGTGTATCAACACATTCAACTGAAAAGTGCAAACCAAGGAGACAAGTGAAAAAACACCCAGCTATTTGGAACCTCCCTCAAAATTTTTCATGTATTAATGCACATCACCTGTAGTATCTCTAAACAGGAGCATCCAGACATCCTCCAAAAACAAGGCTACAGTTGGTTCCAAGAATTTGCATTCTCCACAGCTGTACATTTCAGTAAATTAACCAGTGTCACCACTGTCCAGGCACTGGAACTCAGTCGTTTCTACAATCAAATCACCCCAACAGTTCCTGGATAATTCTGGCCTAGGTCACTTAACACTCCCAGCTATGGTGCAGGAAAGAGTAGAGGTTGGGGGCTATTCCCTATAGATGGTGTGGATACAGCCACCCTGTCCTGAAGAGTAAAAGCCCTTAGGAGCATGGGAACAATCCATTCCTTACTAATTAGCCTCAGTGACAAAAGATGCTTGAGGAAACATCACTCACATCAGCATGGCAACGTTAGAGTCACAAAACCTGTTGGCAAAAATCAACCAGCTCTACTGATATGGTGCACCTGCTACATAAGAGTCTGTTCAATCTTAGAAAAGAAGAGGTGTTCCAGGATTTATTATATCTTCCTGAACAGTAAAAGCATAAGCTGGTTTCTCAGAAATCAGAGATTCAGAGGTGACACACAATTATTTCCTCCCCTGTGAATTCCATGTGTCCACTGGCACAAATCAGAATAGTTGGAAAGGATTTCCTCCATTGTTTCTCCCTTGTTCTAAATGATTAAATAAATTACTTCTCTCCATAGTTGAAAAGAGGAAAAGCAATGTGAAAGAGATGCTTGGTTAAGTTTTTAAGGACTATGGCAATTTTATTTAGATTTAATTTTCTCTTTCTTTCAAACCTGTCTTGGCTCTTACTTATGCCACATGAGAAAGATGTTCTCACATTTCCAAACACTGGGAACGAGAAGGAAAAAGAGAAGCAGCATAAATGACTGGGATACTGTGTTTGAGGAAAGCAAAAACACATTTCTTCAAGGAAAGCTGTTTCTGTGCAGTCCTGCATAGTGGTTTTCTCCGGGCCAGGTTTTGGTAGCAGGGGAGCTACAGGGGTGGCTTCTTTAAACAAAGAGCTGCCAGAAGCTTCCCCTGTAGTTGACAGAGATAATGCCAGTCAATTTTAAGATGGACCCACAGATGACCCAGGCCTGGCCAATTAGTGATGGAGGTAACTCCTTTGTGAATAACGTATTGGAGAAGAAGTTGCTGTGAAGTTGCTAAATTGCAGCAGCAACAGGGAGTGAGAACATGAAAATATATCCACAGACACCAAGGTCAGTGGAAAAGGAGGGGGAGGAAGGTGCTTAGGCCCTGAAAGGAAGACTCCCCAGTGACCTGTGATGCAGCCCATGGTGAGGCAGCTGTGCCCCTGCAGTCCATGGAGGCCACTGGGGAGCAGAGACCCACTCGCAGCCCGTGGAGGAGCCCACGCTGGAGCGGGTGGATGCCTGAAGGAGGCTGTGACTCTGTGGGGAGCTCACCCTGGAGCAAGTTCCTGGCAGGACCTGGTAGCCCGTGGGGAGAGAGGAGCCCACGCCAGAGCAGGTTTGCTGCCAGGACTTGTGATCCTGTGAGGATCTGTATCGCCATAGGTATTTCCATCAGGCTTTAAAGCATTACATTAACCACTGTAAAAAGTTCACCAGGAGAGGTAATGGACAAAGTTAGGAAGAAATACAATGGCAGGATTTGGGAAAGTCCTGACTTGCATCCAATGTATTGGGTTTGTGTGGCAAGGTTTTGGTAGTGAGGAAGGAGCTGTGTGATAAACATATTTGAGAAGAGGGGAAAGCTATGGCACAGGTGCAAACTGCAATTGTAAAAGGAGAAGTCAGAACATGAAAGCAACAACTCTGCAGATCCCAAGGCCAGTGAAAGAGGTGAGGAGGTGCTCTAGGTGCCCGAGCAGAGATTCCCCTGAAGCCCATGGCATAGCCCATGGTGAGGCCCTGCCCCTGCAGCCATGGAGGATGCGAGGGAGGAGCAGCCTGGGCAGGACCCTGCACCAGAGTGGATTGGATGCCCAAAGAAGGCTGTGACTCCGTGAGAAGCCCACACTGAAGCAAGTTCCTGGCAGGACTTGGGAACATGTAGACAGAGAGGAGGTCACACTGGATCTGGTTTGCTGTCAGGACTTGTTGACCCCATGGGAGACTCATGCTGGAGCAGTCGGTTCCTGAAGGACTGTTTCCCCTGAGGATGAGACCCATGCTGGGGCAGTTTGTGAAGAACTGAAGGACTCACATTCAGGAGAAGTTCATGGAGGACTATCTCCCATGGGAGGGACCTCATGCTGGAGCAGGGGAAGAATTTTAGAAGTCCTCCCCTTGAGAAAGAAACATCAGAAACAATCTGTGATTCCCTATTCCCCTGCACTGCTGGAAAGGAGGAAGTAAAAAAAAACAGGAGTAAAGTTGAGCCTGGGAAGAAGAGAGAGGTGGGGGGAAGATGTTTTAAGATTTATTTTTTATTTCTCCTTATCCCTCTCTGACTTGATTGGTAATAAATTAGTCTTAATTCCCCAGCTTCAGTCTGTTGTGCCCATACTGGTATCGGGTGAGTGATCTCTCTCTGTCCTTATCTCAACCCATGAGCCCTTCTCACTATATTTTCTCATCCCTGTTCAGTTCAGGAGAAGTGACAGAGCAGCTTTGGTAGGCACCTGGTGTCCAGCCAGGGTCAACCCACCACACCCACACACATGCTGACAACAACAATATTTGTATCTAAAGAGAGAGAGCGAGAGAGAGAGGAGTCTCTCTTGGAATGAGTCCTGACTTAACAGTGTTTTGGAATTGCCAACCATCCAATGCACTTCCCAAGCTTGCAAAACCTTTCACTCAACACTTGCCTAGAAAAGAGAATCAATTCAAGTCTGCCTTAAGAAGTCCCAGAATGATTGGGTGAAATGGCTTTTAGAGGGCTGAAGGACAGATCAGCATACAGATAACCAGGCTCTTAGCATGGAAATGTTTCTTACTACGACTGACTTCTGCAACGCAATCAAGAGTTCTCTGAAAGCAAGAGAGACCTGCACTTCAATATGGAGTATCAGATAATCTCAATCACAAGAAACAGCCTCTCTGAAATGAAGTGATTTTAAAGAGAGAGAGAGAGAGACTCTTATTTTCAAATCCAGGAGTACTCTGTTGGAAATCCATCTTCTTAGATAAGAAATTTTACTTGTGTGATAAAGTAAGATATTGCCCTATATACGCTTGAGTGTGCACTCATTAAAAGAGTTACTCATAACCAATGCATTTGCACTCTCATTCACATTTTACATCTTCACTTTTAATAAGCTGTTTATTACAGTTATTTTCACATAGTCCTTGTTTTGAATTTGTTAGAAGGCCTGTCTGGATATTATGGCAGTCATGCTTCAAAACAGAAAGAGTATAAAGCCATCAAATGACAAATGTAATGAAATGTCAAGATATTATTTATTATTTTTAATAATAAAAACTCAATCACATACCAAGGTGAAAGCTGCTCACATTAAAACATTTTTACCATAAAGTCATAAGGCTGTTCAAAGCTAGAAGAGCATTTGCTTAAGGAGGCTAAATTGCTCATCCACCAGCTAAGTTTCCCTCTATCTTCTCATACCGATACCACAATGAAAATAAAGCCTGCAAGTTACGTCTGATGTTTCTTAAAACTCTTTTAGTCAGGCGATCTTGTTATTTTTTGTTCTTTATTATTTTTAGATTGTGGTAAAAACCCACACAAGTGGAAAGACAAATAAGAATATTTTTTTGCCTGAGCTGTCCTACCACCCTTAAAGGGGAATTTGCATCATCTCTAACTGCTACACTCAGTCCAGCGGTGCTGTGGCAGGAAGGCAGCAAGTACATGATTTTTCCTTCTGTTAAGTTCTATTTCTACATAGCCTTTAATACTTTCAGAAATGGGAAACATGATGGGTTGAGATCTATGGTCCAGATTACTCTTGTTCTAACTGGGACTCATTTAAGACTTCTACAAGTCCACCTGGTTCAGCGGGTTAGCAGCCCATGGGTTTGGATACCAGTTACTTCTACCATGAATTTTGAAAGCAATATGACACATCTAACAAGATACACAGATTTTAAAGCTAGACAACTCTCACCATACTGTTGAGAGGCAAGCATCAACACAATGTAGTTTGACCATAGCTATTCCATTTTACAAAGGCACTGGAGATAGCCCTGGTTGCTACTTACTTGGAACCTGCCCTGACTCCTGTATTTATAGCTCTGTTAAGGCACTGCTAGACAGCTGTCAATGATAAAGCTCCCCTCTCCAGGGGTCAATTACACTGAGCTTCCAATATATGACCACCACACAGTTGCCTGAGGCATGACTGGGGAGTAATCAGGACAAAGATATGTGATCTCCTCATAAATTAAAATTGAACAGGATTGTAACAGCACTATGGCAATATTTAAAACTAGAGATGAAATCCTGCCTGGCTGCCCCCGGAGTAGGAAAGAACATGTCAGTCTGCAAAGAGATATGGCTTTATGAGTTATAACAAACTACTTAGAAAACTCAGTATTTTCACAAGAACTGCAAAAGGACACAAGGACATCCACATCTACTTGGCCGAGAGCTGTGTTGGGTTTGGGTGGAGCTGTTTGAGGTAAAAGGGAAGGTGCTATAATGGTGGCTCCTTGAAAGAAGTTGCTTGAAACTTTCCCCAGCTCAGAGTCAGACCCACCTCTGGGACTGAACCCACTGGGCATCTCCACAAAGCTGGGAGAGCTGTTTTTTCTGGGAAGTGCTGGAAGGAGTTGGATTATAGAGAAGCAACCATGTGGACCCCAAGGCAGTGAAGGAAGAAAGCTGAGACAGTATCTGTTCCCCTGCAATCCATGGAGGGTGCTGGTACAGCTGAGATCTGCTGGTAGCTCCTGGACCCCACACCAAGGGTGGTGACTGTGTCTGGGAGGGCCGTGACTTTGTGGGGAAGCAGTGTTGGAACATAATGTGCCTGGAGCTCTGCTGCCATGGAGGAGACCCAGGCTGGAGGAGTTTGTGAGAAGCTGCAGCCCTTGGGAAAGGCTTACATCAGAGAGATTCATTAGGGACTGTAACATGTGGAAGGGACCCCATGTTGGAGCAGAGGGAGAATGTGAGGAGTCCTCCTCTGAGAAGCATTAGTTGCATTTTTCTCATCATCCTGCTCTGATTTTTTATATTTGTCTGTTCTGTTTCTAGTTGGTAGCAGATTAAACTGTTTTTGTTTCTTCACTAAGTCAAGTAGTGGAGTCTCTTTTGCCCAGAACCATAATTGGCAGTGACCTCTTCCTGTCCTTATCTTGCTCCACTGGGCCCTCAGTGATCTTTTCTCCCTCATCTTGCTGGGGCCTCCACCATCCTCCTGAAGGTGGGGGTGTGTGGGGTGAGCGAGCGGCTGTGTGATGTTTCGTTGCTGGCTGGGCCTGAACCATGACAAGACCAAATCCAACTCAATTCTAAGTTTCTCCACTTCCAATGTGGTATTACAACCAGATCACATACAAAGTTCATGGACACAAGCCATGTTAGTGCAAATGATGTGAAATTGAGTCTAACTTCTTGTCCACGTTGGGTCACTGCAGTTGCAATCAGACTCGGTGCTTTTCAGTAACCTCCTGCAGAGGACAACTAAATGATTACTGTAGTTTACATAAACCAAAAAAAGTTCAGTACTCCAGCTATGGGCTCCGGTCCAAGGTCAAATCTGGCAGCTTCACTTTTCTGTGTTCAGAGAAAGCCATTAATTATTGAAAAACAGCAAGCTGCATTTTTTTTTAAACCTACGTCTCAGTCTAGGATTAGCAAGTCCTCGAATTCTTTGGGAAAGCCATTTAATCATTTTGATATATTTCTGAGAGATAGCATGAAATGATTCTGCTTCCTACAGTCTCTTGCAACCAGTTATAATTGCAGGTTTGTACAAGTGAGTGTTTCAGACTATGACTGTTTATACTATTCTTTTACTGTGGGTAATTCATTGAGGTACAGAATGGATTTGGCACATCAGAGCTTTTGCCATACAAAACTGTTAATGGCACTGCAGTTTACAGCGCTTTTTTCTGCCAGATGGATGATCATATTGGTGTAACAGTTCCCAGCAATTTTTCCAAGTCAGCAATAGACTGTACAAGATTTAGTGGATGTTGTTTAGCTAGAGCTTGCTTACATAAAGAGTATGCAAATACTTGCTTACTACTGAAGGATTCACTCAGATGAGATGTAAAAAAAACATATTCTGTTTTGCCTTAAATTTTCAAGACTACTATGACTAAGAAGAGATGGAAGTTTCCATCTTTTCCTGTAGGGTGTATTCTGACATCTGGCATTTCAGAACAAGTAATAAATGCTCAGATACTGCAATTGTTATTTTACTGACAACTAACTAGCTCTCTAATAAAGGGGAAAACCAAACAAACAGAGAGTCAGTCCTGAAGCACACCTGGTGAAAATAAACAGTCTGTCAGGGAAATGAAAGCCAGGCATCATTCATCAAATTGAACAATATAAAAAGGCTCTGTGAGTTCTTCAGAAGTGGTGTCTCTGAAGGTCAGAACTGTATTGCAACAGTAGGGATCTGTAAGTAAATACTGCAAGTTTTTCAAAGCAGACTTCCATCAATGTTGACAGAAATATTTCAAAATGGGTTTTTTCAGCCTGAAGAAGAGAAGGCTCAAGCCTCTCAGTACTTAAAGGGGGTTTATAAGTAAGATGGGGACAGACTTTTTAAGCAGGACTTGTTGTGATAGAAAAAGGGTTAATGGTTTTAAACTAAAAGTGAGTAGATTTAGACTAGATATAAAGAAGACACTTTTTTACAATGCAGGTGGTGAGGAAGAGGTTGCCCAGTGAGGTGGTAGATGCCCCATCCCTGGAAACATGCAAGGTGAGGCTGGACAGGGCTCTGAGAATCCTGGGCTAGTTGAATATGTCCTTGCTTACTGCATGACTAGACAACTTTTAAAAGTCCCTTCCAATCCAAATTATTCTATGATTCTATGAATCAAACACTGCAAGTCTGGATCAGGTCCAAAAACTGAAAGTCACTGAGGCAAAATCTATGTTTAAATTACATTCTGTGTTTAAAATACACAAATATTGTGCTCATTTAGGATGCATTTTCTGGATGTAAAAGTATCTGTGCCACCAAATAACTCAGAGAATCTATTTTTTTTCTTTCACTAAAATATTAACCAAGTATCTGCAAATACTGCAGTCTTAAGAAGCACAAAGTTTCCTACTTGATCTGCCTGGAGGTTTTTGTGTGTGTTTTGTGGGCTTTATAAATACCGCTATTACTCCCTCGTACCTTAAAATGCTCACTTCTTCTAGCACAAAACACACGACCATAGCTGAGCACATGAAAAATCAATATAAAAGATGCACTGCTCGGATCTCAGAAATCATGAAATGTCAGCTTGTAGGTTGTATGAGCACTCTTATCTCTGTCCTTTACCGACACATATTACCACAGAGACTTTGGCTGTGTGTTCATATAGTGGCTGCTCAAACACATGAGCTACCCTACCTCACAGAAGAGTGCAAACAACCAACTGCTGGAGGGCAGGAGGGTATTAGCAGGAAATATGTTTGTCCTGTACTCACACTCCTCCCTAAGCACTACTTGTGAACAAAGGGAAGATGCTAGGCTAGATGAATGTTCAGCCCAGTGTTGCACACTCATAACCACAGTTACTTCATTGCTTTAAAAATACATATAGAGTATATTTGAAAACTGAGGTTTGAGACAGAAACCATAAAAATCATTATAACACACAGAAACTCCATGTACAGCGTATTATTTGTAAGAAACTAAGCTTACTGATGATTATTTTCTGTAAGAGGAATGACAGTGTACTTCTAGTTGGAAAAAATCATTTTTAAATTAAGCAAAAAGAGAAGAAAACGAAAGCTTCTATAGAAGTATACTCTTGATTCACAGAATAGCAGCAGCCCCTCTAAACAGATATTCTCGTTACACTGAGAAATGTTCAATGCAGCCAATGGAGAAACTTGCAACAGTCAGGCATTACACATATTCTAACAAAGGAGATCAAATACATGTTTCAGTACACACACACAACGCAGGTGCCGATGACTATGATTATAGCCGCTTGACACCTTTCATAACCATCCAGTGTTGCTGAACCATAACGACTGAGGCTGAAAATTTCCACGTCAGTTATTTTACATCGGACTGATTTTCGGTAGGCTTAATTGTTGTTGCCAAAATTTCAATGGTTTCCAATACAAGGTCAAGGAAAATATCTTGCAGCTTAGTTAAAAGAAATAAGTAACTGTTGAGAGGAAGAAAAATACCCTACAGTTTCTAGATGGAAAACACAACTTGAGAGTAAGACTTCGTGCCAACATGCTGTCTTTACAAAGATAAACCTAAACGTATTCATGTTAGAACATATAAAGCATTTCAGTCTGCAACCACTCAACAGACTCACTAAAAAAGTAATTTCAAGAGACCATGCATGCTTCAACCCCAGTCTAAGGGACATAGTCATTCAAGCAAGGCAGTGCCTTTGTGCACTCAGATAAAATAAGAGAATAAAACTGTCCTTGCTGTACTTCCTAAAGGTTTTCATTCCTAGAAAAGATGGTTCAACAGAAGGACTAAAACTATGAAATCATAAGAAAAACATTTTTAAAAGACTTGAGATTAGAGGAAGAAAACAATAGAAAGTCCCAGTTAGATATGACAGAGCCTAAATTTGCAGTCTTTTGAATTGACTTTCATCAGTACCTAAAACAGAAGACTCTCAAGACTTCCTCTACTGTCAGACAGTTGCTGAAATTCACCGGCAAAATGAAGCCCTTATTGTCCTCCAGTGACTGGTTCCTGTAGAAGATTACAAACCATCACATACATCTGTAATCACCACAAGCGGTCAGGGACCAACTGAATTCAGCTCTGGTCATGAGCAATGTGGGAATCAATGCAGTTCAACACTGTGATTTAAGGCTGCAGTTGGCAGGTGCATATGCATTGAAATGTGTGTTCCTCCATCACAGTATCACACATCATTCCCTCAGAAGGCTCTACCTCGCTTATGGCCCGGAGAGAAGACTGCTCATGAATACTTGACACGATTCTCTACCCAGTCTGAGAGCCGTGTTCAGACAAAGCTGTGTCATGCTGCGACAGTGCAGATCTACAAATTACAGAAGTGATATTAAAGGCTCAGGAAATTAGACTCAGATGATCCACTGTCAGTTGTTTTTCCTTGAATCACTCACACAGTTCAAGACTTAGCCTTGTCAAACAAACAAAAAAAAGTCTTGTACAGTTCTGTGACCAAGGTATTCTTTCAACCTGACTAGGTAATTGTTTCTGCTTTTGTTAAAGAGAATTCATGCACCAAGATAAAATCTCCTGGAAGTCTGCAGTCCTTGAATTACTTTTCTGAATGGACATCAGAGAACATCTAAACTTTACAATCTGAATCTCTTAAAAACCTTTGTAAAATCTCAGACCCTGAGATTAGGTAATCTATTTAAACTCAAAGAAGCTGTAAGCACAATAAAAAGAAGAAGCAACAGCATTTGCACAAGTAGAATATACTCCTGTCTAAAAATAGGACAAACACAGCCAGTGTGAATTTCGCTTTCCTTTAGATTGATTTGATGTCTGCATTTTGCAGCTTAAAGTTGCATTACAGTAACACAGCATTAGAGCAGGAAACCTTATGGAACTACTTTATGTAGTGTATGGAGGCCAAAGATAGCTCCACAGTTAAAATCCTTCTATTGATCTGATCTAGTCTACATCAGTCGATGGCCACACGTCTCTGAATTTGAAAAACACCTGAAGTGTTATGCCTTCAGAATAAATGGTCTTCAGATAGTTTTTATGACAGTGCAAGAATCACTTCTAATGTTGCAAATGGAATAAAAAGCACTGCATGACATAAGAATTAGGTATCTGCCCTATAGTGCTTTTTACAGCAATTCCCAGGCAACAGATCTAGAAGTCAGGGTCTCCTACCAGGCTGTAGGTTTCAGTACCTGTCCCAGCAAAAGACCATCACATGCAGTTTCAGCAACATGTGTTTATCTGATCTAGAAAGAATGCATAAATAGACATAGAAAACAGATGGTATTAACAGGCTATAGGGGGAAGCTTGTACAGAAATGATGCCTAAGAAGAGTATTAAAGGAACAGCAGGTACGTGAGCACGTATCAGCATCTCACTGGACTCATGAGAAATGTGTAATGGATTGTTCACAGGTGTCATTTTTGTACATGTCACAGTCGATACATTTGCAAAATTCAAGTCATGGGGGAATTTTAAAAGAAGATGGAGGAGGACTTTAAATCTCATAGTTAAGATTTTCTATATTACTTGAATCTAGCCTAATGTGCTCTCTGGTCAAACACAAGAAAATAGAATAGACTCAAACCCTAGGAGAGTTGTCAGAAAAATATACATTACATGTATAAATTACTAAATGGTTTTACCACAGAGGCTTCTGAGTACAAGTACTTACCCTAAACGTGCTGCTTACAACAGGGGTACATCTAGTAGCATACGTGACTGCTCACATCCACCTTGAAGTGGGAATAAAAACTTAAGTTGTCCTTGTATCAAAAGTTTTACGTTGGATCTAGCCTGGCATACCGATTGAAAAAGTAGGAAAAACCACCTGTAGAGCACAGGAAGAACGGCTGGGTAACTAGCAGATGATTTTATCTGTAGTTCTGCTAATTTGTTTCTCCTGCAACGTGAAGTGCCTAGTTCAAGGCTCATTTGAGCTTCCCAGGAGCCTTTGCTTCTGCAGGCCTACAATCTCCAGAAACAGAGAAACAAAATAGGCAAATACAAATCACGCCCTACCCAAACTCACACACTGAGGCTGTAGAGTACACCAGAATGTAGAGATCGTTGATGTCTCTGCATAAAGAACACTGTGACCATGCAGCCTGGGTGCTTAACATGTATTTTTCTACCCATCTTTCTCACTTTTTAAAAACTCAATTCTGTCAGCATCTCCCCTTTTTCCTGGTAAGCACTTCCACTGCTGACTGATCTGCAAAGCCAGGATTCATTTTCTGATTACTGAATCACTCAAGCTTCCAATTTCAGCTTTTGAACACACACTGTTGTCCTGCTAAGTCCCTATATCCAGTTATCAAGTCACCTATCAACCTGCCTTTCAGCAGCTTCATCTCCTGTAACACGACAACATAGGGCTCATCTTCCAGGCTTGGGAAAAGGCTGGGCTCTGCTTTCTATCTACTTCTATGCTCTTTTTAGAATTAAAACATCACAAACCAGACAAAGTATCCTAGTAGGAGACTTAAGAGACCTGACCTGTGTATGTTACGACACTCTCTGTTATTCAATACAACTTTTATAACAAGAGATTACATTAGTCCTGTTCGCTTTGTGTTGAGAGTGTCTGTAATGTGGCTATCTACAATAACTCCCAATTCATTTTCTTTAACAGCCTGCCTTCCAAGGGAGAAGACATTATACCTGCGGGATGAAAGGATTTCTTCTATATTGCACTACATTTGGCTACAATAAACCAAATCTTGTCAGAAACATTTAGCTAGAATATTTATACCACACTTGTACCATTAACCTGTCCTGCTAATTGTTTGCTACCGCATCAACCGCCACACTTAGGCAAGTCTGTACGACGCCGCACAACCAGCTAAACCAGGAGACATCAATAAAGGCCCTTTTCATTAGTGTCTCCCTACTGTGTATGGGCATCTGTCAATGAACCAGCCTGACTCCAGCATGCAGCATATGGAATTAAAAGGCACATGTTTAATTAAGATGTCATGTGATCCTAAGCTGTATGCTTTGGGGGCAAAAAAAAGACACTGTATTCTGTGTGGTGGCTGCTAACGACTAAACCTGTACCCTTGCCAACAGAAAAGAAAAAAGAAAGAAAAAAGTACCAGGTTAGTTTGACAGGCTGGGCATCAAGATGACTGGTATTAGCTACACAATGCAATTCTTTGTTGACAGAAACCCCCATTAACTGTTCCATTTGGCAGAACTGGCAAGAGGCTAACAGGTCTGTAGCTCCCTGTGTTGAGTATAACAAAAAGAAAAAAAACCCCAGACCACCACTTTTTAACAGAAAACAGCTTTCCCCAGGAGTCAGAATGAGTCAGAATGATATAGGCCTGAATATGCCTTAATGGGACATAAAAAAAGGACAGTACACATCTGTGAACGGCAAATTGAGAAGTAGATTAGCTTAGGATGATGGTTACAGGTGATATTCATCACAATCAAGCTGTCTTTTGTTTGTTTTTGATAAGCCAATATACAACAAGCTTTATCTACATGCGGATAACATCCATAAACCAATGGACACAAGCATTTTAGCACTGCAATTTAACTGGTGCTTGACAGCAGAATGGATTGCAGTACTTCATAGATTTGATATGCTCATAACAGATTGTCACATCCCTGGCATTTCTCCAGACAGTGTTTATTCTTAACAACAGCAACAAAAAAAAATCAGAACACGTAACAAACATTTCCTTTTAGGCCGTTTGGGATTATTCCACATTTGGCACTGTTTTTTGAATAACCTCATTAATCCATCTTCAGGTTCCAAATAGTTATATTTAGATCAAGAACATGTACGTAACTTATGCAAAACAAACACTGAAAAGCAACAGAAGATCTGTGCTGATATTCAAAACTCAACTGGACACGGTCCTGGACAATCTGTTCCAGCTGATCCTGCTTAAGCAGGGAGCTGGACTAGACAATCTCAAAGGGACCCTTACAACCTACACAACTGCAGGATTTGGTGATTTTGACTGGCAAACGGGCAAGTAATCTCAATTCTGCAATTCACTGTGCCCAACAGAACTTGGAGAGAAAGTGTCTGAAGCTTACAGACATAGACTTCTTTGGGGGATCAAATACTTCTGTAAAAGTCCTCCCTCTAATCACAGCACCATGTCACCAGGCCCAGTTACAATGCAGGTGCCCTGTCAGTACAGTTGACAGGACTAGGATTACACTGACAGCTTGTCTCAAATACATGGCACACTGACAAAAGATACACATTTCCTCAAGGGTATCATTGTTCAGCATTTCAGAACAAACAGAACAAAACCTCAGACTCCCTTTAGGGGAGCATTTGGAGGTTTTAGTGATTAAGAAACAGCATTTTTTTCTCTGGAGCTTGCAGGTTTCTGAAGTCTTCCACGGGATAGCTCATGTCCTAACACATGACTTGAGTTTCTTTGGATTTTTGTTTTCAACCTTAACCCTGCTGTAAATACAAAGCAATGTAATCCTGAAAGACTAAAATCCACAGCAGACAGTAATGACAGTCACTAAAGTTCTCACAGGGCACCTGCTTTTCAGCAGCAACACAACCCTCAAATGTATGCATTCGCATATTGGATTATGTTAGATAGTAGCTGTAGTTACTAATCAGCCATTAGAACAGGAGTCCCCCAAGTTTTATCTGAGGTTAACCACTTAATGGTGATTGCTGTATAAGAGTCTGCTGCTGCTAAGTCTGCTGCTGCTCAGGGGCTCAGTATGGTTAACGAAACCTCAGGGGAGGAAAGACTGCATATTGTTGGGTTTTTTAAGGAGTCATGCCTCTATTGCACCTTGTTAAGAAAGTTCATGTATTAATCTACGTGTCCATGTTTTAGACTAAAATGGCTTATTAAGATCCTACTTTTTTTGTGTGTCTAGGCTCATATTTATAAAGTGTAGTAGGGTTTCTGCTCACAGATAACAAAATCAATCAAAAGATGCAAGTTTCTCACGGCAGATTCCTCCTTTTGAGAACTAGGCAATTCTTCTACCCACGTGCAGAAGGGCAGAAAACCTTCTCCTGCATCAGCTAAGTGTTGAGTATCACTAGGATCTGAAGAATCAGATAAACACTTCCCAGAGTGTGCAGATCTTTGTTAGGTGAGGGGCTGAAAATCAATTCCTGAATGCAGTAAGGACTTGGACAGAATCCAGACTTTTTTTTTTTTTTCTTCCCCTCTTTTATCATTCCAAGGGCTCCTTCCACTGAATCCAGATAAAAATGCCAGAGCTGAGTCTTTATGTCTCTGCTAAGAGAGGCAGGTATTTGTGACCTCCCTTTACTGTGCATTCTATGACAACAAGGATGAAGCTCAGTGTTAAATACACTGTACCAGACCCTGTCAGATTTTTCTACCTGTTCAATTAACGATATCAAACCAAACAGTAATTTGCACCGGAGCACTGGGAAGCAGTTCTTTTTTACTGAAGGCTATTCCCTTGGCAAACCTTGACTTACAGAGGCCAGCTGTTTTAGCACTTGAGCAGTTCAAAGCAAAGCAGCTTCGGATTTTATTTCTATTCTAATAAGGGGGAGGCAGGGAAGACAGGAGAGCTTTTTCCTCCAGTCTCTTTGTTCTCGGTAAAAGGCTCAGCTGGCTGGGCTGATATTGCTATAAACAGCATCATTTTCAAAGAGGGACACGAAAAAATTAGGAACTGACAAGCTAATTAGAAGAGACTGAAAGCTAGGGGTAAGGGCTGGCACCGCCGCACAGCCTCCTGAGCGCAGCCGTCAGTGATGACACACGATGGCACAGCCGCCCATGTCGTGCCGGGATAAAGCCTCCCGCGGCCACTCACGGGCCGCTCGCTCCGGCTCCGGCTCCGGCTCCTGCGCGGCGCGGCGCGGGGCCGCCTGTCTGACAGCGCCCCCCCGCGGGGCCCGGCCGCCAGCGCGCAAAACCCGCCCTTCGCGCACTCGCCGCGCACCGCCCGGCACCCACCGCCCACGGCTGTTTGCCTGTGCTCAGCAGCAGCGAGGGATGTGAGGCACGGGCATCTGCACAGCGCGAGTCCCGTTGGCAATGCCCCGAGTCCTGGCAACGTGTTCGAGAGAGAGAGAGAGAAAGCAGCTGAGGGCATGGGGCCATGACAGAGGGCAACAGTTGGGATACGAGTTAATCCATTTGTCAGAGATTTGGTGCAAGAGTGGAGTCGTTGGTTACATACATACATATGAAAATATTCCGAGACAGCGGAGAAGCTGGAATCACAGCATAATTGACAGAGGGTATCTGGCATGGGAAGAGTCACAAGGGATTAGACGACGGTAAGAGGCAGCAGTGACGGAAGGCAGACAACAAATTGCAGCCCGATCGGATGAGAGAGATTATGTATGCACTCGCTCATTCGTGTCCCAAAACAGAAGTCAAACTCTTGGTTGTGTCTTCCTCTGCGTTCAGATTTCAGGAGAGCTTCCTTCTGCATTTCATCATTAGGTTAGCTGTGTTATTAGACCAGGGAACACTGCCAAATAATTATAAGATTACACCAAAACTAAATCCCCGTATCATGAATAGCACATGCTGGCAAATAACAAGCTGAAAGAAAAAGAATCAGCTCTAGCTGCTCGCTGATATCACAAACACACCCACTATGCAGCAAATTAATTCAGTTTTTCAAGGTGAAGAATTGTAAGGTCCTCTAGCAACTCCTCCACTTAATCACTGAAGTTTCCCCATCTAAGTTTTCCTTACCTACAACTGAGCCATAAAATTGACTTTGTGTCTGCAGAGCAAGAAGTTAAATACTCCTTCCCAGACAACAGCAGCAGCAATTTGAAAGGTGACTCTCCAATATCCCCCAATTTTATCCTGTTTCTCACCAGAATGGGAACCAGAACTTCCAAGATGCTGCAGAAAAACCTGACTTGGTGGGAAATGAGAGCTCAGCAGGGCTAATTGAGCTGAAAAAAAAAAGTTCCAGACTCAACAGATACAGCAGAAGTTTTGAAAAAGCAACAGGGGATTACAGTTTAATGAGACTTTGGTCAGGGCACAATACTTGGAATCAACACAATTCATAGGAAGTCCTAAATACTCAATGGATGCTAATCCTTTGAGTGGAAGTTCTGCCCCATATTGAAGTAGTTCATCAGTACTACTTAGATACAGTAAAAACAATCTTTAAAAAGAAATAAATAAACATCATTAGGATTAATAAGGCCACATCCTATGGCTACAAGCTGTTCCTTGGAGGTTTTCAAGTAGTAACAGTGCTTCAACCTGCCTCTAGATAGCCTCTAGATAGTAGGATCACACAGCCTAGTGATCAAGGAACATGGTATAGCAATAATATAATCACTGACAGATGAGGATGGAACTTCCTGAGAAATGAGAGCGTAGAGTTTCAATATTTGGCAAAGTGTTAGAGCTATTAATAAAGTAATCAATACCCTGTAAAGCAGCTAAACAAAAAATACTTTATAAAAAGCATGCATCATCAAGAATGTGAAGGATTGCAAAACAAAAGGCGTACAAAAGGAACAGGGAGAACATAAAATGGGTGTTTTCATAATATCTTCCCTTAGCTATATTAAGTGCACTACATTCATCTGTTTGGAGGCATCCTCTTCACTGAATACTTCAGGAATTTACTCCCTTACCTTTGGTCTTATGAATCACACTGAAGTTGGATGCCTCAGTCACCTAAGATAGATAAAGCACCTGAAGGCTAAATCAGTAGCTCCTGAGCTTTTTTGCTCTGTTAGTGGATCACAATCAGTGTTCAGTTCTTCTAGCAGACACATTGCACAGCCTTATCAGCAAAGCAGAAAATATCACAAAGCTTTACAATACGGTTTGAGAACTCCTGAAATAGGCTGTGCTAAGACATTTGATAGAGTTTTCCATATCTTGCCCTAATTCACATTTTTAGCTCTCCTCTGAGTAAAAAACAGAAATTGATTTTGAAACTGACTGTCACAGTGAGAGGTTCTGGGGGTGAGTTTTACACAACACTGATGTGAATCAGTATTTGTAGAGAATACAGTGGATCAGGTTTACAAAGACTGTACAACAAAGATCTTTTAAAGGAGAACTGTGATATGGTCTCTAGTTAGTAAAAGTTGACTAAAATGAACAGAATAAGATTTAATTAAAAATGAAGAAAAAAACCACCAAAACGTGTTAGAGGGAAGGAATAATCCAATTATCATTGCATGTAATTATGAAACATTAATTCCCCAACATCTGACAGCACTTAAGGAGTAAGTACTGAGAAACAAGTAAACACTGCTTCAAATTAAGAGCAATATACCCTTTTCTCCTGTCACCTAAACATTCACACTCTAGGGGTACAGAAAAACTTACCTGAGTTGACAGGGAATTTCAAACCTGAAGCTGAAGGACAGGAATTATACTTTACCATTCAAAGATTATTTGGAATCTGTGTTACGTAGGAGTGAAAGCTGCATCAAATCTGGCTACCATAGCTTTTACTGAATTTCTAAATAGCAAGAGAATAAAGAAAAGAGAGACAGTTGGAGTGCAATTCACTTCTGGGTATGCTATAGAGCAGTCATTTGTTGAAACCATGAGAGATCTTTCCAGTTAGTTGTAAGTGGAGAGAATGTACCAAGGGAAAGCAACCAGACCCAAGAAACGCCCAACAAGACAGGAAACAGCGTAAAGCACTCATCAACTACTTGTACAACAGATCTCACAGCCAATAACAGAGCAGGAGCACAGAAACTGTTCATTCCGAATTTGGAAGACAGAGAAGCAATAACATTAATATGTCATTGCCCAGTAAAGACAAAAATGCCTTGATTGCCCTTCATCAAGTTCCCTTTCCTATTAAAACAGATGATGGCATCACTTCTTCTGCACAGGATTTTATGTAACAAATAATGGCATTAGACACTCCCCACTAGTTTGCACATAGAAGATAGCTCAAATTCATGACTAATTGACTTGATTTCTTTCCTCTTACCCATATTCGGCCTTGTTTTCCTGGTTTAGCAATGAAGGCTTTGTCATGGCAACTACTTAAAAAAATGTTCTCCTTTTCCAGATTAAAAAACTCCACCTCATTAAAAAAGATAACTCTCTGCCATAATACTGCACGGGCTCTTTTTCACAGAAAAACGAGCTTCTCAGAAAAACAATCCACTATGTTAATACTTAAGTTAGAACTTCCATGAAGTATTCAAGTGCCTCATTGTCCCCTTCTCAACTTCAGATGAGTCTTCCTGGTCATATCAAATCTCTCATGTGCCACTACAGTTGTGTCTCCTGTTGTGGGAGTGTGACATATATTGCATAAGCTATAATTTGACTGAAAAGCCAGACCCAGGAACCATTGCTGAGACATGAGAGAAGATTACTTTCATGCAAAATGTCCTTTATCGGTAAAGGGCTGAATAATGAAATAAAGACTTCCACTTTCCAACTATTTGACTCATCCAACTTCTTTCAATATAAAAACAGGGTTTCATTAATATAGTTCCGATATTATTTTACATGCAAAAAGAACAATTGCCACATATTATGCAAACAGGAGCCTTATCCCGATGCCTCTCCTCTTTGATGGGTTCCACATGTTAAAAATTCGAAAGCAGCCAAGTATGAAACAGGGAAAACTCTTTAGTCTCTCACATTTTCCAGCACAAGCAGCACTGCTCTACAAAGTATGCTGCAAATAAGTCTGACCTTATCCAGGCAGCAGAATAAAAGCTCTCTCCAGGGTGAAGCAGTGATTTTATTTTTTAAACCACGGATGGAGGTAGTCAGGATCGATCTGACAGCCCACCAACCAACATTGCTGTTAAGACCTCACAGAAAGAGCAAGGGAAAGTGGCATAAAAAAGGACCATGATCAAAGCTGGCTTAAGCTGTGCACCACGGAGAAGGGAAGGACTTCTAAGAGATAGATGGCTGGTGATGGAAGTTGCTTCTACACCACCACTATTAGATGAACACTGTTTGGGAGGAGAGACCCATTGTGCTGCAGAGCACTGTTACATGCAGCACAAGAAAAGTAACTGATATTTTATTGTAAATACCCTCCATTTGAACACAGTGGAGGGTCTTTTGTTTCTATTAAGGCACTCTTTTCTTCTTCTGTGAATAAACTAGATGCTTTCTGAGATACATGACAGCACTGCAGAGTGTCTAAAACTTGCTGCAGGTTTGGGACAAAACAGAAAAAAAAGTGGGAAGCAAAACTTTAATAATGCTTTAAAGGAGGCTAAAGTTCATCCTACAACACCTCACCCTAACCCAGGACTTTCTACAATGGCTACAACTACACCTGATCATAAACCCAGTTCTCTACCAACAACAACCTAGAGAACAGGTTGTGAGCAGTTTATAGGGGACAATAAAGCAACATCTAATCAAAGAAGCTAAGAAAAAAGTGCTAGTTTGGGTAATCTTGTACACTTTAACTACAGGAGCATTTGTGAGAAGACTCTGGAGAACCAGGCATCAGGTAACACAGCCGGGGAAGCACTGGGGTGAGCACATAATAAGGTCACCTTACAGAAAGCTGAATCTTGCTTCTTGTATCAGGCCTCATATGAGGTGTACCGTGTCACTGGCACGAGAGGTATTTTGGGCCAGAGTGATATTCATCAATAATGGAAGAATGAAGGACAACAAAGTTGGAATCACTTGCCAAGGGAGGGATCAGGAAGTGAGCAGAAGTTTTTTTCCAAATGAAACAGACCTGTTAACAGGAAGACTCAGCTGGCTCTAACATCTTTTATATACCTATCACAATACACTGGTATCTTATATCTATTGTAAAATTGCCAAAACATATATAGGGAGGATGAACACAATCAAGAGTGAACATGATCAACATGGTAAATAAAGCCACCTGGTTTTGTTGACCTTTCCTACACCAGATGTAGGGTAATTGTGGTTGCAGCACAAAACTCAGCCGAGTTCTGTTAAACAAAGGGCTTAATTAAATATGCTCAGGAAGATACTTGACAACACTTTGAGAAGAAAAAGAAGTCCTTTCTCGGTATGGAGAGAATAACTTAGACCCTGAGGATTCAATATACTTCCAAATAATACCAGAGTAAACTGAAACCGAGCCAAGATTTCTCCAATTTTCGGTGTAATTATCTTAAACCAAGAGAACATCCCTTCACCAACATGCTAAATAACTTGAGTATTTCAGCTAATATGATAAACCTCTGACACTTGCAAACGTATTATTGAAGTAAAAAAAAATCAGATTTTAAAAGCAAGATTTGATATAAATTTTATAACTATATATATTTCAATAGAGCTGGTTTAATACAAGCATCATTAGGCATCATAGAATTAGCAAGATTTTAAGGCTATTTGCAGCAGGTTTTCAGTAGCAGTTCATATATACAACCAGGGAGTCCTGGTTGACAATAAACTGAACATGAGCCAGCAATGTGACCTCGTGGCCAAGAAGGCCAATAGCATCCTGGGATGCATCAAGAAGCGTGTGGCCAGCAGGTTGAGAGAGGTTCTGCTTCCCCTCTAAGCTGCCCTCGTGAGGCCTCATGTGGAGTCCTGTGTCCAGTTTTGGGCTCCCCAATAACAGGGCTACCAAGATGATCAGGGGACTGTAGCATCTTCCTTATGAGAAAAAGGCTGTGGGAACCGAGACTGTTCAGCGTGGAAGAGACTGAGGGGGGATCACATTAATACATATAAGTACTTAAAAGGTGGATAGATGTCAGGAGGATGGGGCAACACTTTTTTTTTTGTAGTGTCCAGTGACAGGACAATGGCTAATGGACAAAACCTAGAACTCAAAAAGCTCCACTGAAACTTGAGAAAAAAATACTTCACCGTCCAGTTGAGGGAGCCCTGGCACAGGCTGCCCAGGGACGGTGTGCAGTCTCCTCCTCTGGAAGTTTTCAAAACTTCACCTGGACTTGATCTAGGTGGACCTGCTTCTGCAGGGGGGTTGGACTAGATGATCTCTAAAGGTCCCTTCCAACCCTTATCATTCTATGATACTTCATTTTCTGAAGTGTTGCTTGGTATTTAATGAATATTTATAAGTTTGGGTCCCTTCTAAACTAAAAATAAGTTTTCTTGAGTCCTGCTCCATTCTTTCTTGTAAGTTTAATTCTAAAAAGGCTTGAGTCCTTTCAAGTACCTCCTATCAAATTTCTTCATTTGGACCAAATTTCTTCATTCTACCTCTTGGGTATTACTTTGACAGAATGAGGTTTGTTTAATGATCATAGCATTAAACCCTCATGCTCTGAAGATATACATTAGCACACTGGGGAACACGGCATAAAAACAAGAGGTGAAGCAGGGTTTCCTTCTTTCCTTCCTTGCAACAAATCACACATCAATAAGCAGTTACCTAGACATCTTCTTTATTATTTTGTCAATGGATCATTTTCTCCAAAAATGGTTATTCCTTAGTCATTCTATGCTCAGTCTTGCTCCTGCTAATGCTGAGACACTGCAAAAATCTTCATTTCTTTCAACCATACAGGACAAGACCAACTCACCTCTCAAGAACTCCCCAGTCATTTACAAGTATTGCTGACTGGCAAACTCAAAGTCATAAATGCACACTGCAAGCAAGGTCCATTTCTCAGGTTTATATTCTCTGGATTGTATTGTTATGAGTATAAAAAGCTGGCCAGGCAGAACAACTTTTCATGTTCTCATCATTTGTAGAGCCACTGATGGCATGACCCTACCACTACACTGCTTTCTTGGTTGTACAGGCCACTGTCACCTTTGTACCCCTCTTTTTATTGTCCTACTCTTCCTACTGCTGCCAATTCCTACCAGGGACCCTGAGATCTCATTCAGTATCAGTCCTTCAAATTATCTTGGTTCTGGCTTTTGGTCCAATACCATGAAAATGACCTCTGACCTGTTGCTGAATAAGTTAACTTGAACCAAATGTCCACTCCTTGAAGGTAGGGATTTCATGTATAAAAGAAGTCTCTCAACTTCTTGTTAGACCTTTCTGTACTTAATTCCCCCTAACTAGCTGCAAAATGCATTTCACTGGTTCTGAGACACTCAAAGTACTCAGCAAACTGAAGAACTACAGAATTCAGGTGGGAAGGGGTCTCAGCACATTTCTAGCCCGACATCCTACTCAAAGCAGGGTCAGCTATGAGATCAGATCAGGTTTCCCAAGGTTTTATCTAGCTGGGGCTTCAAACCTTCCCAGGAGAGAGACTGCACAACCTCTCTGAGCATCCTGTTCCAATGCCCAACTGTCCTCACGGGGAAAAAGTTTATCCTTATGCTCAGCCTCAGCTTCTTATTTCAACTCAAGTCTGGTGTGTCTCATACATCAGCGTGCAATGCCTCGCTCCATCTTTTTGATAACATCCTTCTACACACTGAGGGCTGTATTCATCCCTCCATTTCACTCCAGCAAGCTGTCTCTTCCCCAGGCTGAACAGGCCCAACTTCTTCAACCCTCTGCTCACAGAGCAAGTTCTCCAGTCCTGAGCATCTTAGTGGTCCTAATGTGAACTTGCACTAGCGATTCAAGAACTGGAGTTTAAAAAGTACACAGTAAAGGACAATAACAACTATCCTTAATCAGCTCATTATGCTCCTGTTAATGCTGCCCATGCTTCTGTTAGCACTCTGCTGCCAAGACACAACGCTGGTTCATTTCACCTTCCTGACTATGAAGACTCCAGGTCTTCAAAACTACACCTAGTCAGTCTGCCCCAGACTGAATTGGGTGCAATGGGTTTGGCCTTCCCAGTTGCAGAACTCTGCATTTGTCCCCGTTGAATTTCATAATGTTCCTGTTGATGCATTCTTCCAGTCTATGTCTAGTCCCTATGCCTAGGTCCTTAACAAATGGCAGCCCTCCTCTTGAGTCTGTTGACTGTTACCCCTAGATTGGTGTCATCTGCAAATCTGGTAAGAGCATCTCTCTCTGTCCCATGGCATCTCAATATTACTGTTGATATGAAGATGATTTTCCTTAATACATAAATCATCAGATAAAGCATTTTTTCTTATACATCTGCAGCTGCTCTTTATGAGGAGTAGTAAAAGGTATAATATCTCCAGAAAGAAGAGGACATTTTGGGTTTTGGTTTTGATGCCATCTCAACAAACTGTAATCAGCAACTAATAGTCCCAAGCATGTAAAATGCCATACTTATCACAACCTATGGTTAATAGTCTCCTTTCTTGGAGGTCTTCAAGACCCGTATGGATATATTCCTATGTGACCTGATCTAGGTGAATCTGCTTCTGCAGGGGTGTGGGGCTAGATCATCTCTAAAGGTCCCTTCCAACCCCCACCATTCTATGATTCTACATTTTCCTGACTTACAACCATGTCTTATATTTTATCTTCAAATAAAGTTTAAAAACCATTTTTATGTCACTTTCCTCAACTTCTTTTCCATCATAGTTTTCCATATCAAAGCAGTCTGTAAAATCAGTTTAATTCCTGAGAAATTTTCAACAATCACATCACTCTTTCATAGTCATATCTGGAAACAGTTATACTACCTTGGCTTAATCTTCACATTAGTTTCCACACTCCCTTCATAATCTACTTTTTTTGAGCCACAAATCCGCTGTTCTATCTCCTTATTAGATTTCAAATAATTGGAGTCACAGGGACCAACGGCACTGGAAATATCCTCCCAAGTTATTGATTTCACTCATAATATTATCACAGTATACTTTTATAAAATCTGTACAAATATCGATCGTGTTTCTTTTCTTTGGTAGTTACTGAATTGAAGTAATTTTCTTTCCTGCAGACTTACTTTCTAACACTCACACTAATATTTTCCTTGTATCTCTTTTGCGTAAAGTAAGAAGATTGATCTTGAATCTTCTTTTTCAGAGAGGTTTGAAGTTTTGCACATCTGCAATGAAACTATGAGGTTGCCACCTATGTTTAAGTGAAAGCAACTTTTTCTTCCTTTCAAATTCATCTCACAGTGCCTTAATTCTAAAAAGATACAACATGCTAGTATAACAGTACTAGTAAAAAAGCAACCCAGCTTTGTGTTTTTTCTGGTAGTGCTCTGAATGCAGTCAGCTCTGCACACATGGGTGGAGACACAAACTACAATCCTATGGACTGCATTCAACCAATGATGATTTGGAGGAAATGGGAACAATGGTTATGTACTAAAACTTAGCATTTACCAAACCAATAGAAACTACATCTCACATAATAGTTGCAATGTATTCATGGCTACATAGTAAACAAATATCAGCAGTCTAGTTGGCCATATTTGTAATTACTCATATATTATCAGAAAGTAAAGGATAGCCACAGGAATCAATGTAAAATTTGAAAGACCACAACTACATGTATATGAACTGACACTGACTGGATCATACATTAGTTATACATTATTGTTAAGACTGAGATTTGTATGTGAAACTCATATGCTTGATATTACATGGCTGAATGCCCATTCCCAGTTTTTAAAACCCCAACTTCAGAACACAAATTACTGTTCCACAGTAAACTTCTTACAGATTAATTACTACCTTGGACATGAGTAAAACTACTGTTTAACTCCCACACATGTGCAAGTGGGAAGGCCCCTATCGAATAAAAGAAAGACAGCAAGAAAGAACAATTGTTTGTACTCTAGTTACACTAGAGTCAGAAATAGGTTTCATTGTCTGGAAACAATAGTTTAGATTGATACTAGGAAAATACCAACTTTAAAGATATAAAGTATTGGTATAGAGAGACATAAAACTCTTCTCCATCACAGATTTTCCAGAACAAAGTTATAACAAACATCTGTCAGAAATGAACTTGCTGTAATTGATCCTGCTTCAGACCTAGGGAGAGGCTCAGTTGGGCCTGCTTCCCATCGTGCATGTTAAGGACTCTCAGTTTAATTTTTTTTACAGGAGGGGGGAGAAGGGCACAAAAGAGTACGAACTCAAGGTAAAACACCTCAGTGAAAACAACTCAACTCTTACATTTTTCCTCACGTGACGTTTCTTAATGCTAGGGTTGATTTTTTTGTTAATTTATTTGGAATGAACAGGTGTGGCCCTTTCCCACATACAGACTGACTTCTTTCCTCATTGTAATAACCCTGAATAATCTGAAATTTATCTTAGAGATAGGGAAATCACTTACCACATCCCGTGAAAGTTGGTGTATTTCCCTTGCTCTAAACCTTGCAACTCTCTAGTCATACAATCAAAAAAAAAAAAAGCTTTAAATGCAGTCACAATCTATTAACAACAAAGTAAAACAATTTGTTGCTTTTTAAGTAAGTGAAATATTTCTGTTAGTGCATACTTTACCAGTTATGTCATGCTGTTTGAATGACTCACTGTAGATTTGATACTGATTAGGGCAATGTTTCTTCAGCCATTTGCAGACATCCTGCTGCGTCCATAATGCCACAGGCTTGGTCAGCTTCACAGTCCCAGACTAGAAACACAGAATGAAGAACAGAAAAGGTGTCTAGCCTGCACATAAGTTTCAGAAGTAATAGTCTGTGATAGCCATATAGGATATTATAATAATTAATGCAACATAGGAGCTGCTTTGACTGGCAGATACCATATAATCACTGGCACATTACACAAGACCCAGCTATTCAATGCAGGAATCACAGTGAAAAGTTCTTTAACATAATTTTGCACTGCATCTATGTTCTTTGCATCACTGAAACACATTGCACTATGTCATACTTGAGTAACAGTTCAAAAAGAATGAACAATTCTGCACCCAAAGGACAATAGCTGCAGCCTCTAAAGCCTTCACATTCACAAGTGGGATGTATGTTTGTGTTGCATGGAAGACCAGGAGTATCCTCAGGTCAGGCATGTTTCTCAGCTATAATTAGAAAAGATCTTGCAACAATGCCCTTTATCAGAAACAAGCTTAAAGATTGGTTCTGCCTGGAAAAAATGAGACTACACACCAACAGAGGTAGAGCTGATGGTATCAGTTCACACTGAGCATTTCAGCTGACACTGTACTTAGTTTGAGAGATGTTTACAATCAGTTTTCATTTTTCTGCTTCCCATTTACCTTTAACCCTCCCACAATCACTATTATGTGAAATATGCAGGACTCATGCTTAGAACAGTCACTTTTTTATAAAGAAAACACACCACAGTTCAATATTTTCCTGAAAATTCCAATGTATAAGAGAATCTCTGAACAAATAGATGAACAGTTTATACACAAACCATTTCTAAATTAAATCAATTGTATTTTTATATGTGTAAAGCCATATTTCATTTAATCAAGCAATTCACCTTTGCATATACACTTTCTTTTAACCACATAAAAATGCTGAGTTCTGGATGCCCTGAAATGCAGGGATTTAAAGCTTCTTGTCAGAGTAGGCAAAAAAAAAAAAAGAAAGAAATACACTGAAAGCAATTTCATCTTTTTTTTTTTCTTGCCAACAAGTCTGCCAAGGAGACTAAGAAAATCTTAAATAGATGGGCAGTTATTATCTATGATAAACATTGAGCATTGGACACTGCTGATTCAAGTGGGTGTGAACGCCAATGTATCCATTTCTTTCATGATTTTATCAAAGAACTGAGTGTATGAAATAAAAAAATAGAAGTACTTTTGTTCGTACACTGTGCATGCACAATAACAGTCCTCTGGCACCTTAGAGGTATAGAAGGTTCAAGAGTAGCTCTCCAGCACAAATTTGAGGTAGGGGAAATGTCATCTCAACCATTCTTCTCCATTACGGCAGATTCCCTCAATACTGCTAGTCAGGGTTTATCCCAGTATTTACACAGATGTATTTTGTCACACAGACCTTTACAAAGTTGCTTTAAAATTTCTCATTACTAGAAGCCCAAAGGACCAAAGCAGTTTTAAACTAGTGCTTTGCGTGTCCTATTAAGTCCATAAAGTACATCATGCAAAGATATTAAGTTAGGGCCAGGGAATATGGCAGAGCTAAAATTCCAATGGGCAAATATATCTTGAATTTCTCATGTCCAATTTCCCCTATCTCTATTTCATTTCCTGAGTAGAAGTTAAACAGCATGAAAAATATAGCTGCATATACAATACAGTGCACATCTCTTATCTCAGTCTCCTTCACTTTGAACAACAATACGCCATCAGAAACATGAATCTTGTTTCAAACACACAAATAGGCACCATCCACATTTAGAGGTGTCATAATACACAAAACCACCCCAAATAATTCATTTTCATCTTTTGCTGCCAGCCACCAATCTGAAAGCAGACAGAAAACTGACTGACAGATTTGGAGCCCACAAAAACACAAAACTTTCAGAGGTGTTGATGATGCATTCTAACCTGGACAGTGCTTGCTCTACCATCATCCTTCCTAAGAAGCACATCAGGCCTCTGTGCACACAGACACCTCCCTCCATAAGTCGGGAGAAGGGGCAGCCTCTGTAGGGAGAGCAAGTGCCCCGTAACTGCTCATGTGTAACTAGGAACATCAAAGGCTCCTCTTTGAACTTCTTGCCTACTTGTTACTGCTATTAGAGTCAAAGAAGAAGCTGAATTTCAATGAAGAGCCCAATATTATGGCATCATCAGTAAGATGATTTTTATTATACGCATATATAAATGCATGTCCTTCCCAAATACATCAAAGGAAAAAAAACAAGTAAAAATAGCCCTATAACACAAGCAGTCTCTCTGATTCCACAACAATCACTGAATAGGGTCAAGACTTCAATGTGTATCTTTATATGAGTTACTGCTTCAATTTAAAGAGATTTCTTGGGCACTGGAATTTATGAAGGCTAGAGGGAAGCTGTCAGCCCTTGAAAAATAAATCACTAATGGCTTTTCTTGTACATCACAAAAATACTTACAATTACAAATGTTTGTATACAAATATATATATAGCTTGTAATCTATAGCTAGCTATTAATTCCTAGCTGAAAAGTACAGAAACAATGCCAATGTTTGTTTTAACTCAGAGGTTGCTCTTTTCAGTTCAGCAATTACTCTCTTAAGAAGTTTAAGCACTATTATGTTAAATATCTGAAGTTTATCATGAATTACAATACAAATGTAACATTTCCCTCTGTATCTGCAGAACTGAAAGCCACTTTCAAATGTAGCTATTATGTTGTGAGATATAATCACTGCACAGCAAACATACACACTGATGTTTTACTGACCAATGTTCAGAATTATGACTGAAACATGTCTGACAAAGTTCTAGCTGAAGTCCAAAGAGGACATTTTTACATTGACCCCATCAAGAGTTATGTTTAATTTTCTAATTCATTAGGACTCGGTGAATTTGATGAACACAGGACATTAAAGTAATGATTATTAAAAGTATATATACATATATATAAAGAGAGAGAGAGTATATTGTTGTTGCTTTCAATTTTAGAATATTATACCCAAAATATTTTCCAACAAGATGCTCTACATTAAAAATACATACTTTCTTTACATAAAACTTACTTGTTAGCTTCTTCCCAGCTTTAAAGTTGTATCTTATACTAAAAGTAAATTCCCCTACTATAAATATACCTACCAAATGAGTCCCCTGCCACTAACTCTATACGAAATGCCCATACAGGTGGAAAATATGTTTTATTTTATTTCTGTTTAGCAGCTCTGTCAAACAAGAGGTCCAAAATGACTGAAATAAAATACTTTCAAATATATTTGGTTCAGCCTTCCTTTTCATTTCCCTGATAAAACTCATCCTAAGATCCCCTTTTGCTGGCAACACTTGAATAGATTGTATCCTGCCAAATACTATGCCAATCTATGTGCCAGGTACAGATCTAATGAGAATAAAAGTCTTCAGTATTCTGATCTTATCTTGTATATTTGAAGAAAAACCTGTTTCTTCAGGATTTTGTGTGAAACTCTTTCTTTTAAATTGCCTAACCTGCTTTTGCTATGAGTGTCTGAAACTGCAAATATTACTCCCAAGAAGAAAATAATAACATATTTAATACATGACACAACTTCATGTTCTCTTTGTTCCATGGTGCTGAGGAGACTCTACTTCAAATTACCAACTCAAGAAAAAATAAACAAACTAACAACCTGCATATTACCAGAGAATGTATTTCAGTGTTCAGAATAGAATTAGCCATCAGGTTCTGCTCTATCTAAGCCATGATACACAGGTCATCTCTTTACCTTTCCAGGTGCAGTTCATCAACATTGTCAATTTGGAAGGTCTATTTATTTCACCAGAATGTTTTTGTCTTTTTATATTGCATTTTACTGTAGAGAGGCAAGAAAGACTTCTGTATTTTTGAGTGATGGAGGATTCAATTTCATTATTAAAACTGCTCTACATCCATGAGCCAAGTTATTTAGAAGAGCTTCTCCAGTCCAAATGTTTTATGCATTTACAAATCTGCTGAGATTATAAAATCTAGGGATTGTAGAGATCAGAATGCTCAGTCGAACAGGGCTGAAGGTCTGCTGGAAGACAGCTGTCTGATGCCATTTGCAGCATTCCATTTGCCAACATACTAAATCTTGACACATAAGCAAAGCCAACACGTATTTACATTTAAATTTATCCAAATTCAGATCCTACAGTTGCTGCCTAAAAAACCACACATATAAAAGATGAATAAAAGAGGAGCTGCTTAAAGGAGCTTAAGGGTCAGTTCATTACAGATGGATTTTGCTGCTGCTGCTTCTCCGGGGGAGGTCTCCTCACACTTACCACTGCTACAGTATGGGATCCCTCCCACGACAGTCAGTCCTCCAAAAACTTCTCCAGTGTGGGTCCCTGCCAGGGGGAGCCAGGGGGCAGCTCTTCACACACTGCCCCAAGGTGGGACAGAGTGCACTTGCTGACAATACTAAACTGGGGGGAGTGTCTGACACCAGAAGGCTGTGCTGCCATCCAATGAGACCTGGACAGGCTGGAGAGTTGGGCAGGGAGAAATCTAATGACATTCAACAAGGACAAGTGCAGAGTCTTGCAACTGGGAAAGAACCCCATGTACCAGTACAGGCTGGGGAATGAACTGTTAGAGAGTAGTGTAGGGGAAAGGGACCTGGGGGTGCTGGTGGACGGCAGGAAGAGCATGAACCAGCAATGTGCCCTCGTGGGCAAGAAGGCCAATGGCATCCAGGGGTGGATTAGAAGGGCTGTGGGCAGTAGGTCAAGAGAGGTTCTCCTCCCCCTCTACTCTGCCTTTGTGAGACTACATCTGGAATATTGTGTCCAGTTCTGGGCCCCTCAGTTCAAGGACAGGGAGCTGTTGGGGAGAGTTCAGTTCAGTGCAGGGCCACCAAGGAGTGAAGCATCTCCCTTATTTTGAAAGGCTGAGGGACCTGGAGCTCTTTAGCTTGGAGAAGAGGAGATTGAGGGGTGTTTACAAATACGTAAAGGGCAGGTGTCAGGAGGATGGAGCCAGCTCTTCTCAGTGATGTCCAATGACAGGACAAGGGGCAACAGGTACAAGCTGGAACATAGAACATTCCAAAGAAAGACAAGGAAATATTCCTTCCCTGTGAGGGTGAGGGAGCATTGGCACAGGCTGCCCAGATGGGTTGTGGAGTGTCCTTCTCTGGAGACATTCAAAACCCACCTGGGTGAGTTCCTTTGTGGTCTACTCTAGATGGTCCTGTTCTGGCAGGAGGGTTGGACTAGATGATCTGTCAAAGTCCATTGCAGACCTTAAGATTGTGTGATGCTTTGATGCACCGGGAGAACAGTCCTTCAGGTACCGAGTGCTCCAGCATGAGTGTCTCACAGGATCACAAGTCCTGACAGCAAACCCACTCTCGTGTGGTCTCCTCTCTCCCCATGGGCTCCCAGGTGCTGCCAGGAACTCACTCCAAGGTGAGCTCCCCACAGAGTCACAGTCTCTTTTGGGCATCCAGCTGCTCCAGCGTGGGGTCTTCCACGGGCTGCAAGTGGGTCTCTGCTTCCCGGTGGCCTCCATGGACTGCAGGGGCACAGCTGCCTCACCATGGGCTGCATCACAGGTCACAGGGGAGTCTTTCTTCCAGGGCCTAAGCACCTCCTCTCCCTCCTCTGCTGACCTTGCTGTCTGTGGAGATGTTCTCACATTCTCACTCCCTGTTGCTGCTGCAGTTGAGCAGCTGCCCAGCACTTTCTTCCCCTTCTCAAATACGTTAATCACAGAGGTGTTACCTCAGTCACTAATTGGCCAGGCCTGGGTCATCTGTGGGGTCCATCTTAGAACTGACTGGCACTGGCCCGGTCAGCTACAGGGGAAGCTTCTGGCAGCTCTTTGTTTTAAGAAGCCACTCTTGTAGCCCCCTGCTACCAAAACCTGGCCTAGACAAAACCACTACAGATGGGTGGCTGTCACCCCTTGATTAACACAGTCAGATGGGGCAGAAAACATTAAAATGCGTCAGAAAACCATTGATGTGTCTGATCAGAGAGAGAGACTGCTAGGAAAGAAACACAATCACTTCATGCATGGAGTTTAGAAAGAATTTCTTAAAATATAATGTCTTCCGCAAGAAACTATAAAAGGCCAATGATATATTTTAAAATTAAGAAAATAATATTTTATGTGTATCTCATAGAGATACACATACCAGAGAACTTAAAACCACATTGCTCCAAAAGCTATGTAAGTTACTGTCAGATCTTTCAGACTGTTCCAGAAGCAAGACTAACAGCAGCATTTATGACAAGAAGCAGCAGGAGCAGCAATGCCCAGTAAGAATTTCAAAAGCATGGGATTTTTTATTTCAAATCAGTGAGTAACATAAAAGTCAGTTTCAGTTCTGGAAAGAACAGAAGAAATGAAACCAGACTTGTGAATGTGTTTTTATAACATATCTTAAAATATTGAAGAATCTGGAAAGGGTGAGCTGGTTTAGAAATATCCTCAGATAGTCAGATACTTACACAGAGTTTTCCAGCAAAGACTAAAGAAAATTACAGTAATAAGCAGACACCTCATAAAGCAACTGAAACCTCCATTGTGATGAGTTCCCATCTGTGTTACTGAGAATTTTAATACAAAGAAGAGATAAAAATGACAAATCAAACAAGGAAAATACTGTGTAGACACTTTCTCTTTTATGTTAAGAAAAGATTGAATGTTTAAAACTTTAATTGGTTCAAAAATTCAAATAGTCACATTTTAATTTAGAACTCAAGTCATCATGAAAAACAGGAAATCAGTTTGGCAAATAAAATATTTTAAAAAATCAAGGCACTGCTATTTAGATTAAAACACACTTTGAAGGCCAACTTTGGTTTAAATGAGACATAAACCCTAAAGCCACCCAGAAAGGATTAAAACAGAGACATGACAGCAGCTATTGTACAAGTCATACATATGTGACTGATCAACACACGGTATCTACTTTGAATAAAAACTAAAGAGACATGAGAGATCTACCATGACTCTGAATTGTGTTAGAAGCACAGTCAGCCAAGCATTTCCATTCCCTGAGTTGCAAGCTTGTGTCTCACATTTGCAGCCCCAAACTTAATTCCTTCACATGGCAAGATGCAAAATGCAACTGGTTAGCCTAACCTATGACCCTTCCTGAGCACAGCAGAGAGTCATATAATGATGCCATGAGCAAGACTTGGAGGCTGTGCAGCTGCCAGGTCTCTTTCATCTGTTAACGCAGCTTGGTGCTCAAAGCAGGTTGCTGGAAGCAGCACCTAGCCCACATCTCAGCCCTTCCCCCATCACTTCCCATGCATTTTGTCCCATACATGCATGTCCTTCTTCCCTGGTCCAATCCCCCTGGCACATGACCACACTATGCTGCCTGACATCAGGCTCCCTCTTAAGGCTGTCACAAGTATAACCATCAACACAAAGGTGTCAAAAAAAAAAATCACTGAGCATTATTCTGATTAAGATAAAGACAGTATCAAAACAACAAGAAAGGATAAGTAAGGTAATGCATTTCTCATGAGAGTAGTCTCTTTCAATAAGATATTGCACTTTGAAAGCAAGAATCATGACTGGCACATGCCAGTGTTGACATAAATAGCAATGGCACTATCAGCAAACTGCGAAGAACTAAAGTGTCAGGATGAGAAAGGAGAAGACAGAGCCCTCCTTGGCATTGTCAAGTAGCTTGCCTGACATCTTTCTAATTGATATCAAAAATTCTGAAAGCCACAGCCAGGATAGACAGGCCAACGAGGCTCAAAATGAAATCACAAACAGGACCAGGAACACAATCAGCTTTAGGTTTTGACAGACAAATCCAAATCATAGAATGCAATGTTTTAAAATTCCTTCATCTAAAAGAAGTGCATATTTCATCTTGCCAAGCTAAAGATCCATTTCACTCAGTGCATAAGATTCTTTCCGATCTAAAAATCAAATATTTGCTTTTGGAGATCTGCAGAGAAAACAAAGAGGGAGAGCTGCTCTGACAGGGTGAGGGTTCCTACATCACACACAGTCAATTGTTTGATACTTTGGTGTGGATTTAATTCCCCCTCTCTACCTGAGACAATCCAAACCTGTCCAAGTCTATGCTCTAACCATCGCTATCTTATACCATAGATCACAGTCTTGAAAAGTAAATACAAATCCTTCTTTGTATATCTGGAGAACAGAATTTCTGTTCACAAGCCTTGTGCAGCTATGAAGATAAAAGCCTCCTCCTTGAACTTCTCTAGCCTGAGAAGAATTCATTTCAATTAACATCCCAGTATTAACAGCAACTTACAATAAATAATTAACTGAACTTTATTACAAACACATGTTTTACATTGCACTTAACCATTCACTACTGCAAGAATAAAAATGTGAGACGTTCATTCTCAATGTGGCATATGTAATTTGCATGTTAGTCCTTAATACAGGATAAAAGACAAGCTAAGTACTACACTGCTGCAAAGATTTATGGCATGAGTCTTCATCATAGAATACTCTGTTCAGAGTGGTGGTAGGCACAGGGGAGTGCCCCACTCTGGTGAAAGCTGCAAGTTCAAATTCATTCAGGTACAGTTAAGAAAGCAAACAGGAAAATCTAATATCTAACACAGTGATGAAATGTACCTCCCCCTTTTCCAACACTATAATTAGGTCTACTGATTTTCTTGTAATTTCTCACATGCCTATTTAAAGGTGGTCAAATAGAATCACAGAATCTCAAGGGCTGGAAAGGACCTCAAAAGATCATCTAGTCCAACCCCCTTGCAAAAGCAAGACCACCTAGGGTAGGTCACACAGGAACTTGTCCATGTGGGTTCTGAATGTCTCTAGAGAAAGAGACTCCACAACCCATCTGGGCAGCCTGTTCCAGTGCTCCCTCACCCTCATAGGGAAGAAATTCTTCCTTGTCTTTCTTTGGAACCTCTTATGTTCCAGCTTGTATCCATTTGCCCTTTGTCCTAAAATTGGACAACACTGAGAAGAGCCTGGCTCCATCCTCCTGACAGTCACCCTTTATGTATTTGTAAACACTCCTCAATCTCCTCTTCTCCAAGCTAAAGAGCCCCAGGTCCCTCGGCCTTTCATCATAAGGGAGATGCTCCACTCCCTTAACCATGGAAGAATTTAGCTAAAATACAGCCTAAAGTGGTAACAAAGTCCACTGGCCACACTATACTGAAAGTATGTTTCATTTGCATGAAAACATGAAAAATACAGTGAAATCTTGTTGCTCTTGAATTATAGAACAAATGTCAAAAGATAAGTGATAAAAATGTAATGATCTGAAAGACAGCACAAAATTTTGATTTTATTCTTGCAAGTTAAACAATAAGAGTTAAAAGAAGTTGGCCAGCCTGTATTTGTTTTGTGGAACATGAGAATACATCTGACTCATAAGCACATATATTTGGTGGCGTTTTATCTGCAATTCTTTGGTCATTTAATTGGATTCTTTCAAAGATGCCTCAATAGTTTGCAATAATCACAAAACAGGCTGCCTTGAAATGAGATGAGCTAGACAAGACCATGACTGTTTAAAATGTACCCGTTTCATATTTACATTATCCATACTAATATGGAGACGAACTGATATGTGTCAATTAAAATCATGACATGTAGCTTAATGGTAGGGTTTTCTAAGGCTTATAAAAAGTGATTTTCTTTACTAGGAATACTACTATAATACAAATAGATCTTAAAGGGGGAAAAAAACAGAAAGAGCAGTACTCTTACCTTTCCAGAGATTTCAGTTAACACTAGTAACAAGATATAAATGTATATTGATAATCCCAAGTCCTTCTCCTTACAAATTAAATCTAAAACAAACAAATACTTCCCTATGTTTCTAAATGTTCAAAATACTCTAATTAAAAGGTTAATTAAATACAGGCTAAGCTTAATCTCAAAATCACGTACCTAACCGTGTCAGTGGGACTTCTGTGGTTTTTTGGTGACATGCTTTTTAAAGAAAAACGCATCTATAGCACAATATTGCTATTGCTGAGGCAGTGTAACTTTCTCTGTTGGAGCTGTCATTAATGATACTAGCAGATTTTTTTTTTATTCTTGGGATTTACTAGTGGAGTTATCCTGACATAATAAATCTGTCTGGCACAAATCATACCTTGATCCTTACATTTCTAATGACAGTGTTCTGTTGAGAAGACACTCCACATGTCATAGCCTATGGTTTGAGAAGTCGCTGTGTACTTTAATAGCTTCTTTATGTCAGAGGTGAAGAGCACGGTCCAGATTTTTTATCTTAAAGACAGTGAAACATTTCTCTATGAGATGAGCTATAAAAGAAACTGTTACTTCAAGTGTTAGTAGGTAGTGAGGTTAATTCCACCATTATCTCAACAATAGAACATTTATACAAGGAGAACATCTAACATCCTCACAGGATCTTAATTCCTATTAAATGATGACATGTTGCCTTCTTACAAGGTTTACTCCTTCCGAGTGAATCACATTTTTGGCACCTTTGTTTCCAGCAGATGTGCCAATTAAGAGGCTTGTACTGTGAGAAGTAGTATAACCTTTCTATGCCAACTTTCAGTCTTTATGGATAAGCTCATTCAGATGCAGCAGGCAAGCACAGTAGCCAAAGCGTTTTACACCCCAACAGCAACCAAAGTTTTCTGCATATCTTTGCCAATTGACTCTCGGCTATGTTTTCTTGAGCCAAATACATTCTGAGAAATATTTACAGGCCAGACATATATATAAGTATGAATAAGAACTTCTTGCTTCCCAATAAGACCTTGCTTCCACTTCCAGCAAAGGCGGGAGAAAAATGGCAAATGTTGATAGGAGATGTAGATTAGTCCAGTTGTCCGATTTGTGCAGTGGTGTTGCAAGGTCATAATGGATTTCTCAACCTAATTGTCTAGGAGGCAGGTATACTACTTATTTTTCAAAACAAGCAGGATACTTCTGATATCAGTGTCATTTCCAAATAATTACTTTTGAGAAACTAGTCTTCTGCCTCTAATAAGGGTATTCCTGTATTCTCTTATAATCCTTATGAAGTCCTACATTCACAAAAAGAACTGAAGCATGTCAATACCCTTTTATGAGAGAAAGTAAAAAGTCTCAAACTGAGATTCACCAAGGCCAGCACCTCCTAGCTAGGAAGCAGCCTAAGTTAGCCACAAAGAAGATCTAGAAAAAGCCACAGAGTACAAGTCCCACATTGACATGAAGGTCAGCCCAGGCCAGAGGGAGATATTTCCTCTTGCGATGCAGCAAATAAACTCAAAAGCAAAAGGAAGGTCAGAAGCTTGTCCTTCTTTTAAAAGGAAACAGAAGGTTGTGGCAGTAGCACTGTCTCTGCTCAAAATCCTGAAGACTTGAAGCTCTAAAACTCCCATATAGATGGGACTAAGCCAACCAGACCATTGGGGTGCAGAGTAGGGGGTAGAAGTTGCCATGCTCTGAACACCTCTCCTAGATCAGGCCCTTCATATGAAAATGGGGCCTTCCCAGGATGACATGCCAGTCAAGTGAAGATTGGCATCTTCAGTTCCAGTTACTGTTTTTAAATCCAGCCCAGAATGTCCCAGTAGCAAATTCTAGGGAAAGGCAGCTGTGAGATGTCCCTAGAAATGTGGACTTGAGCTTTTCAACAAAAATATTATGCACACCTAACCTCAACATAAGGAACTTGAATCAAAGAGATGACTGTGAAAGAAGGGCTAAGAGAAGGTGAGTTAAGCATCGTGAGGAACAATATTAATGTGCTGTAATGTGTGAAGTACATAAAATATATATCTTTTCTGGAGAGAGATCTGTGAAGGGATATCTAAATCAATGTGCTGTGAAGACAAAGTGGCCCTGAATGAGAAATAGAAATTGTTTAATTACATTTCTGAAAGGAACCCAGTTCACTTTTTGCTTCATTTGCCTGCAATTTAAGATTACAAGAAAAATACAAGCTAATCCTTCAGTTTCTGTTTGCAGAAAGACCAGTAGTGTCAGGCAGGAAACAGCAGGCAGTTCTCAAGATTCACTCCTGGGGCAAATTCATCTCGCAAGCCAAAAATCTAACTCTTGGTTAAGTAGCTGATGTTCTATACACAGACCACTGCATATGTAACTTCAACCATCTCAAATTCCCCATTAGATCAGACATGCTCTTCTTGCTGCCCAGATCGGGGCTTTCATCTTAACAGCAGTCTTTGGCAAGTGATATTTTTACACAATTAACACATTTAACTTTTTTCCTCTAGAGCTGGCAGATTTTCTGAATAATAAAAAATGCAGTCAGGTCCAATAATACTTCAATCACAGTAATACAGAATCTTCATTTTTATGCAGCTTGTTATATTCATCTAACTATCAATGAATAAACAATTCCAGGTAAAACGCACAATAACCTTAATTCATTTAAGTCCTTTCTAAGAAGCACTACATTTAAAAAGAAACTTATTCCTATCTATCCAGAAACAGAAGGTAAAATTACAAAGTTTATATACAAAAGAAAATTTTTAAACAAGTGACTTGTCAAATCTCCTTTGCAGTTTTATTTTAGATCATGTTATTGCATAGTCTTACAGTTGCCAAACTGAATTAGTTTGCTATATACTCTCCACTGTTTGTTCAAGGTTTTTCTGTTGGAAACTTCTGAATTTGTCCAAGTTCAAAAAACAAGACACATTCACAAGCAAAAGAAGTTGTTGAAAAAATAAATGCAAGGATGGAGGATATTTTAAAGGAACCTAGTCAACACTTTTTTCTTTTATTTTGGCAGTCTCTTAAAAGCCTCCATTTTCTAATCTTCCAGACATCAGCATTCAGATAAATGAACTGTTAAGGAATGTTACCAGACCTTTTACATGAAAATACAGCCAAACACAGGCAGCATGAGTAAACAGCTGGTATAAAGAGCACCATCTACTGACAGGCATTATTTTGACAGACCCAGACAGTTTTGCAAAGCACTGCATGAGGCTTCCAGATAATCTAGCTTTTAAGGAATTCAGCTTTCTTTTAGAGATCTGTAGTATTTTTCACAGTTTCTTTCTCACCTGCTCTGTCTCTTCTATGCCATTTATGCTGTTCTCCTAGTCAGGGCTCACAAGACAGTCCACTCGCTCCAAGACACAGCAGCAGAGTTCTAGCAGTCAGCAGAACATTCCCATTTCTCTCATCTTTCACTTTGTCATTGAAGCTTCCCACGTGAAGCTGCTCACACCTTGTACACAGGTGTATATACCACCATTTTACAATTAACATTTTATTACCATCTCTTTATGAGGACATATTTCCAACGCCTCATTAGTCAAGGATTTTCCACCGAATACTTCGGAACTGTCCCTAAGCGTGACAGAATCACCTCGTGACCACTGAAACCTTCAAGGTTTACTTCACACCACGAAATATCTTTCAAGGTTCTCATGGAAGAGATTGCAGGGAGGTAGGCTTGTTCCTCACTTTTATCCTACTACTTTTGTATTTCTTTGAATACAGTACTATGTGGCCAGATGGCCAAGAAGGTCAATGGCACCCTGGCTTATATCAGAAAGACTGTGACCAGCAGGACCAAGGAGGTGATTATGCACCTGTACTCAGTGCTGCTGAGGCTGCACTTCAAATACTGTGTTTAGTTTTGGGCCTATCACTACAAGGACACTGAGGTGCTGCAGCATGGCCAGAGTTGGTCAACAAAGCTGGTGAAGGGTCTGGAGCATAAGTCTGATGAGGAGCAGCTGAGGGAGCTGAGGTGTTTACTCTGGAGAAGATGAGGCTGAGAGGAGACATGATCACTCGTCATACAGCTACCTGAAAGGAGCCTGTAGTCAGTCTATTCTCCCAAGTAACAAATGATACAACAAGAAAAAAATGGCCTCAAGTTGTGCCACGGGAGGTTTAGATTGAAGATTAGGAAGACCTTCTTCACCAACAGCACCTGCCCAGGGAGGTGGTAGAGTCACCATCTCAGAAGGTATGTAAAAGAATCGTAGATGAGGTGCTGAGGGACATCTACTTGAGCAGGGGAGTGGGCTAGATGGTCTTTAGAAGTCCCTTCCAACTCCCATCATGTTTGAAAGTACCTGCCCACACTACCGCAATTACTTACCGTGCAAGATTTGTGTGGCAACATTAGTAAAAGCTAGATTATTTTTTACGTATGTTTGGAGAGAGTAAAAACAGTAAGTTAGAAAACTCTTCTAACAAATTGATCACAATTTACAGGTCCTGAAAGCCTTCACTAGCAAACCTAAGAACCACTTGTGATAATCTCAAAAATGAAAAGTAAAAGAGAAATATTCATGTAGGGTTTTTGTTTTGTGTTGCTTCACTAATTAAAACGCAACACATCTAAAGATCATCACTTATATTTTTATATTTCATGTAGATTCCAAAGGTCAATGAACTGAATTTGCTGGTTTTATACAATAATCCTTCTCAAATCTATTCAGAATACAATCAACAAGCAAAGATTGTGTTGGTTGTTTTGCTAAGGGAGAGGATGTAGTCAATCTGTTTATACAGGTAGCAGATTCATAGTCATTAATAAAATTAAGAGAGAAACTTTCTAACAGGTATGAACATTTCAAGTTCTACCTTGTGTTACAGTCCTACATGCTTGTGTCAGCACAAAAGTTTTATTCTTTTAGTGTATTTGCATGCAGCAGCAATAATTTTCTGTTTTTACCTCTTCCTCAAATCTGAAGTTTCTAAATATAGTGGCATATTCAGACTCATCCTAGAAATTATTCTTCCTTTGCACTATATTTCATCCTCTGCAATCAAATTCCTTTTTGCTGCACATATTCTACTACTTTGACTGATCTCCATCATCCACCTACTATCCCTGCAGCCTATGCCTTTCTCGGCTTTTTCTTTTGATCATTTGAGCTCAATCATATACCTCAGGCTATGAGATGGATAATTTCACTGCTCCCTATTGTTCATGTAATTATAGCACTGGATGCAGAGGGCTGCTACATTTCTCTGAACAAAATACATTTGCAATCTTCCATTTCACTGTAAGATCATCCAATTCTCATTTCTGACACATTAGGACAAACTGAAGCATTTGGTAAAGCTGGTGAAGTGGTGTAAAATCATAACACAATTGGTTGTGAATGTTACTATTCTTTTAGGTATCTCCGGTTCCTTCTCCTAATTTGATTTAAACTCCTCCCAGCTCTATTTAGGTAGCACTTCAACAGACTTGTGTCTCAGTAGCAAAAGCAGCAAAGCAATACTCTCCCTAACTATTGTCAACATGGCAAAAGAGACTAAAATATGCCAAATTAACAAGGAAATGGTGCTAGAGGAGGCAGTTCTCACTGGTTGCTCTTGACCACTAGTCCAGAGTACTCTATTACTAATAAAAGCCAGAGTGAGATAATTCAGGGGGATGATAAATTATCATCAACTCGTTGAAGTCAAAGAACTGAACAGTCAACTCAAAATTAGAGAAAGTAAGGCCTAAGGACAAACTTGCTGCAGGAAATACACCACTAAATGGGGTGCTCCATCATCTGCTCAGCATGCTAGGAGGCATTTCCACTCCATTCTGTCCCCCTCCCTCTTCAGTCTGGCTGAAGTCTTTGTAGGATGCCAAAGGGAAAAAAGGTTGTCAAATCTCAAATAAACAAATCAAACAAAAAACAAATCAAATAAAAACATAGCAGTGAACAGGAACAAAAACCCAGAACAAAAACCTAACCATTGGGTGAGGAGGATGGAAGAAAGAAGATGAAGAACATGCAGAAGAGTTAAAAACATGATTTTATCAAGAGTGATCCAGTTTGTTTGCCATCATTGTGTCATGTATAAAGGAATTAATTTAATTTTTAAGTTGTTTCATTTGTTAAGTTTATTTTGTATTTTTAGAATCACTTGCAATTTGTATAAAAATAGACCACAACAATAAGATGCACTCTGGTGTGTTTTTTTCCCCCTCCCCAAATGTCAGGCCTCGTAACGTAACCTGACTACATTCTACAGCATTCATTTCAGAATCAAAAGCTAAGTCAACTTCCTTTCCAATTATTCTTCTTTTTGGCTTTTATCAGCATTTTTGTGTCCTTTGGAACCTAGTAACTAGGGCAGGGGAGAAAAAGTCCACACAGAAAAGAAAAAAGGAATACAGTGTTTTCCTGTCAGCAAAGACCAGAAGGAGCAATATGTACTAATGGATACATACAACTACCCCAATTTCATCTGAATTTGAGAGTTTAATCAGATATTGAAGACTTATCCGATCTAAGCGTTTCATTTGTCACTGTTTTGGGGTTTTTTGCTCTCCTTCAAAAGTACTGTTGAAAAATGAAACCCTTCAAATACTAAATTATTTCAACAGAGGGAACATGAAACAACTGCCACGGAAAACAAAGCTGATAACTATTCAGGCAAAAGGCTCTTCTGAAATAATCTGCAGCTCGTTACTATGGAGAATTAACTAGAGTTTGCAAGCCATAAAGTAGCCTTCCCTACATAAAAAGAAAACAATAGTTACAGTTTAATAAGCATGAACCTTAACAAGTCATAGAATCATAGAATGGTAGGGTTGGAAGGGACCTTTAGAGATCATCTAGTCCAACCTCCCTGCAGAAGCAGGTTCACCTATATCAGGTCACACAGGAACATGTCCCTACCATTCTATGATTCTGTGTCCAGGAGGGACCTCCAAAGGAAGGAGACTCCACAATCCCTTTGGGCAGCCTGTGCCAGGGCTCCCTCGCCTGAACAGTAAAATAGTTTTTTCTTATATTTAAGTGGAACTTTTTGTGTTCATCCCATTACCCCTTGGTCCTGTACTTCAGATTCTTCTATAGTCAACAAGGAATGTTTCAGGAAAGCTCGGTACATGGAATAACCCACTGAGTTTTCCTCATCAAGTTCACAAATCACCATCTAATGCTGAAATGCTGAAAATTAAGCTATTTATTCTTTAGGACAAACCTAAAACAAACAAACAAAAAAAAAAAAAAGAGTCATCAAAAGGGAAGTCAGGGATAGTCTTAGATCTGAAGATGTACACATGGTTGTTACAGTCTTTATCTCCAGAAAAAGTTTTTCTATTTAATCAGCAATATTATTGATTATTTTAAAATACTTCTTCAAAGCTATACACAAGCCTTATTTAGATAAAAGACTGTATTATCAACAGAGGTGTGCTGAAGTTCAGTCACCTCTACCTTTTCTTAATGAAAACACATTCACCAAATCCTTTGCAATCTAAAGCTTACTGCTAAGATTGAAAGCAATCAGCCTTGAATGAAAGATGAATTAATAGCAGTTCTAAAACCATTAGATACAGACTCTACTGTCATGCTTTTGTTTAAAGCATGGAAAAAAAGCAAAAAAAATAAAGTGTGTCTAGGTCAGAAAAGTCATCAGTAGTTGATGGATGTACTTACAGATACTAGAGAAAAAAGGAAAAAAGGCAGAATATAATACCCACTTAAAAGATTCTCTATGTTAAGGATAAAAAAAAAAAAAAAAGGTCTGTACATTAAGGATAGAAAAAAGGCCTCAAGATATGCAGTAATTCTATCTTGTTCAGAGCTGAAGGTTTCCTATTTTTAGATATGCATGTCAGGGACACATTTAACTCCAGAAGTATGGCTTGGTGCATCATCACAATATGAATTCCTAGACATTGGTAAAATTAGAAATATTAATTCTACCAAGTACATGTTCTGAGAACAGCCCCAACCAGTAATAACAACCATCTCTGGGTGAGGAAGTAGGAGGTAATGGAAGTGGAAGAATTGATGCTCCAGACCCTGTTAATGACTGTTAGCAGTTATGTGGCAACCTCCAGGTAGGCAGGAAATGTAATGTTTTATGTTGGAAGAAATGGCCAGTTTATCAGCTACCTATAACACAAACCCATGTCCTTGCTTGCTCTGCCCAACAGCTTAAGCTCCACACTCTAACTGCTTCTACTGTTGCAGCTCTTGAGGTTGCAAGAACCATCACATAAGACCAAGACATAAGAAGGGCACAGCTGCCTCCTCAAACCCCTTTTGAGCTTCTCCCACTGCACACTTCCAGTCGTGTGAAGCCCTTCACAGATTCCAGATTCAGTCAGTCAGGCATAGAGGTGTTTTAATAGCACTGCACCACAGAGACCAGGACCTGCTTCTCCCATTTCAGGCAACAGTTTACTAAGCAAGATTGAATATCTCATCAGCCTTAACTGGTCATAACTAACGCTTTTGACTCTAGTGAACTCTTTGGTCTCCGCAGTGAGGTAGATGAAAAGATACAGGCTCTGCGGTTGGAAAGATCAGTCTGGCAGATGAAGACTGAACTGGTGGGCAAATGATGGCTATGTGTTGGTCCGTAGGGTCTCATGGGGCTGGCAGATAACAGCTTATATACTTAGAGAATAAGAAAACATCACACATTTGTATGAACAGAGCGAGATACAGCTCAAAAGTTAAAATAAGTAAATAGCCTAAAACCAGAAGGTAATCTCTTTTCTCTTCTTAAACTGTAGATTTGATGAAGAAATTCAATTCACATTCCCTAATCTTTTAGTGTGAAATTACTTGTGACATTTGATGCCACTATCACCAAGAGCATTTGTCTCTTCCAAGAGCCAAAGGCCTCAGTTGCACATTAACGCTGACGTCTTCCAAATTCAGAGAAACATACTGTTGTACTGCTTCCTTCCTCCCTCTGCTCTCCCATTGCAAACTTACAACACTTCTTTTAGGTTTAAGAGTCTGTCATACTTGGATATCATCCTTAGTTTTGAACTAACTCTGCAAATGCCCAGAGTGGTTAATAACATTGTAAAAGCATCACCTTCAATACAACTGGAAGCATGGAAGCAGAACACAAGCACTTAAAGTCATCCCCAGGCTGAATCACTGTATCAAAGCTTCTCTTTATGGCATCACAGCCAAGGAAACCTCATGCCACTTACAAATTAGTAAGTCAAAAAAGATTAAAGAAGGTAAAAGAAGAATTGTCTCTCATTAAACACGACATTCTCCCTACCTTTTCCCTGCCCCACTGATAATACACAATATCATTGAAAATAATAGGTTTAACATGAGAGTTGTCTCCCTGCTCCCTGCAGTGGCACATCATCCACACAGTAATCTGCAGCTGACTGTGGAACACAGATAAAACAGAAGTACTTCTGACTGAAGTCCACATTCAGAAACGGCTAAAAAGATCTAGCATCATTCAGAAATAGCTAAAAAGAACTAGTATTTGCAAAGTGTGAAATGAAAGCATGCTGAAAAGCATCCTTAATATCAGGGGTCATTATTGTTGGCAATTTTGCAGTGCCTAGAGGCCCCAAATGAGACAAGATGTCCCTCAGAGCCTAATACTATGCACACCCTAGTCCCCATTCACTGAATACTTCCAATCTCAGAGGCATGACACAGACAAAGCACCAGTGGAGGCCTTCAACACCACCTACCATTGCAGAAAGCTAGAGACTTTGTCCCAAGGAGAGGATCAGAACAGGCATCAAATGTGCTGCTGCTTTTATTACTCTTGGGCAGTCAGACCAAGCTAGTATTTTCCCATTTTCAGGGACACAATGCAGAGCTTTTGGACAGACAATTTTATATACAAACACATGCAAAGACACAGTTTTGGTAGCAAATTTATTCCAAATCTCAGTTTTCTGTTGAAACAACAGTTTTAATTTGTCCTCATTATCACCATTTTTCTGTAGTTGGAAAAACTGAGTCACAAAGCAAGAACTTCCTTTCTAGTTAAAAGCAACGGGCCAAGACCAATTAAAAGAAAGGAGGGAAAATTAAACATCCTGAAATACAGACTCCTAACACAAGGTTTCACCTCCATCAAACATTAATAACTATTTCAACATCAATTGCATAGGCTGGCTAGCTAGTACGGCAGAAGACAGAACTGAGCTTGAGACCCAAATATCTAAACTCAAGTGTCAGTGCAGTCCCAAAATGTAGACAGTCAGCTGAGCCGTGCTCACTTCAGATGGAGTCTGATTCTTCTGTATGCTCCTCTGAGTATCTTGACTAGATCTCCACCAAATGTAATAGGAGTTTAGACACCTAACTTACACATAGACATTTAATTTAAGTTCTCCTCAACAGTAAGTTCAATTCCACCCACGGTTAACTGAAGGCAAGACTGCTCCAGGCAACCCTTTTCCAGGTTCTTCTAATGAAATCCCTTCCCTCCCTAAAACACCTCTCTACTGACAGAAAGCTTGACAGGTTGATGACACAAGGAACACCCTTCAGACATTATCGAGGCTACCACAGTCCCACATCCCTTTTGCGACTCTGACATATTTCACTCCCCGTGCTCAGCAATTATGTTACTTTTCAAAGTGGAAAAGAAGGAAGTTCCCTCTTGTAGAGTGAAAGGTGGACTACTGCAATCACTGATCAGTTTTATCAGAAGTGTCCAGCAAACATATGTGGCAGATTAATGAAATTATTGTTACAAGTCAGATGAGAGGCATTATTTGCAGAACCTGTAGTGCCAGCAGTGAAGCATTAAACTGCTTTGCCATTTTAAATGCTAAATTGGTTCTACAATACATTTTGTAATCCCTCTAATCACAATGCTATTATTTTCTTCACTGGCTATCCTATACTTTTCCTTTCCCATCAAGGCAGCCATGTCATTAAACATTGCTTTATTTTTGAAGCAATCTCCATGTAGCCTTTAGAGTAGCTTCAAAGTGAAAGCAAAGGGTTTGGATGGCTTGTGGAGCAGCTTCACAACAAGGCAAACAGCAGAACTGGCACTGTAAGTACACGTTGTGTGGAATTGCTTTTTCCTCTAAAAGCCGCTCCATCTTTTTATCTATAATTCTTTTTCCCCAAAAGAAGTATTTTTAAATAATGTGCCTGTGTCTACATGCGTCTATACTATTAGACATCCCACTTATTTCTAGAGTACTACCATGGCTTTTTACTGCTTATGTTTGCTAATACATACAGCAATTGCTGCTCCTTTTCACACTAGTGTAATGGGAAAGAACACAAATTTAACACTGATAGCTTTTAGAGGACAACAGGAACCAGATCAGACTACATTTCCCCTTCTTCTGCTCCCTCAGCTGCCTTTTCATAAACATCTGCCCTCGCCTGCCCCATACAAGTCCTCCATTTACTTCCTGCAGCAGAAACTCCCCCTTTGCTGTGCCTTTGTGTAGCTCCCAGCACACCACAGCATAACAGGCTGCACCGTTTCCCAAGGGGCAGCACCTTGCTGCTCTTCACTTGCCCACACTGTGTGCATGCAACTATTGAAAATGTTTTCATCATTGACTTTTTTGGTAAAAGTCCATCTGTAAAAAGCCTGGCAAACAGGAATTTCTCTTCTTATTATCACCTGATAAAGTCAAAGAGAGAGAAGACTTGTACAGATGAGGATCCCTTTAAATAGTTTGGAAGGTCAATCAATAGTGGTCTTTGTGACTAAACTTCATCTGTTTCACTTGTACCCATGTAAAGAGCAAAATATTACTCTGAGCTATTTACATTGACTTCCTATAAGAAGAAAGAAGTAATAAGAAAATGATCACACCTTGTGATAGAGGGTGAGCAAGAGGAAAATGAATAATAGTCTTTTACAGATGCCCATCTTTCCCCTTCACTTTCCTGGGCAACAACCAACTCATTCAGACACTATCTTCCCATTTATGTGTAGCTGCTGTCAGGGCAGATTGTATTTCAGAATCCCCAGGCACACACTCAGAGTGAAAAGGATGAATAAGAGAAGCTACACCTTTTATGTTAAATGCAGAAACACCACGGCAAAAATGTGAGCCTTCATACTACACAATTTATAACAAGAATGGATGATACAGCAATGGGGAAAAAACAGGATACAGCAAAAATATACCCGGATCAGGCATTTGTCTGCTATGAGAGCTGACTCCTATGAGTCAGCTTACAGGACCCTAACAGAAAGAGGAGTTTGTTTTCCTGGCTTGTGACAATGTAAATTTTAACCCAAGTAGCTATATTCTGCACTACTGGTAGCATCACTCCAGCACTGCATTCACATCAGCAGAACTCCAGAGTGAGGCACAAAACATCAGCCTCTGCTACTTGAAATGTACAAGGTCATTTCAAGCATGACAGTGCTCAGGATAGATGGTTTGTTCACTGTACAATTCTGAAACATCAGACTTCAAACAGAGGTCACAGTCATCAGTGACAGGCTGAGAGCAGATGAAATACATATACATCAAATATTTCAGCCTTCACCTGAAAGCAAGACCATGCATACTCTTAATTATGTAAGACATGAAAGGAAAAATCTATTGAAAATTAAGATAGAAGCAAGCACACTAATTATTGTGTATTACTAATAATCACAAAATGAGACATTAGAAAGGCACATTGCCCTCAAGTGTAGTTATTTTAGCTGATATTAACATTTACCAAACATTTAATCCACTTTAGACAAACTGTATGCTCAGATTCTGTAGCTATTTTTGCTAGTCAGAAAAACCCCCGATGCAGTAAGTGGTGTTTCATCACTATTGTAGTCAAGCAGCAAGGAGATAAAACCAAGAATTTCTTAAAAATATTTTTAAAACCCTGAACAATCACATTCGCATCTATTTGCTTTTATTGTAGTGTTCTGATATGGACATTGATAGTCTGTTACCTACTTCTCTGGAAAAAAAAAAAAAAAAATCAAGAAAAGCAGACTTTCTGTCAGTAAAGTAACATTTCACCATCCAGAATCTGCAATTCAAACACCCTCCCAATCCTATCACACAAGTTTAAAGTAAAACCTTGAGGAGTGGAACAGCCCAGCTGGAGTTATGCTGAACCTTCACTTCAGGATCTTCAGTCAGTTCAATCTGGGTTCCTATGCACATATGCTGTGGCCATCACAAGTCTCACAAGTAAGGAATAGGTGGAAGATAAAGCAAAACGGTAAAACCTCATTGCCCCATTTCATTGCTAAAGAAAAAAAAATGCAGCAAGGAGTGGGTCTTGGCATACAAAGCAGCCATGGCTGATGAACGTGCATGTTCCATCATACTCATTGTCAGGACCACTGCTTGGTAAATACCCTCTCTCATATTCAAACCATTTCATACGCCTGACTAATAAAGCTGAAAACCAAAGACATTGATTAAAACACACAGATAATTCTTCTAGAAAAATCACTTTTTCTATTTTTTCATTAGAGAACAGTACCAAGATTTTTTTCTTTTTAATAACTTGCAATTAGTCAGTTAATAATTCAAACTGATCCTGGGCTGGGCCCAGTAAACTGAGATAAATTCTCATTCTCTTGTTACTGGGTTCAGTGTTGTTCATCTTGAAAAAAAAATGTATTTTTAAGAAAGGAAATACAACCAAAAGAATTAACGAGCTGCTGTCTATATAGCACTTGTCAACAGAATACAAGATAAAAAAGCTTCTCACTTCGTTTACCAGTTTCTTTTCATAGTTTTCATGAATGTTTTAGAGGACTGTTAATTTGTCTCCAAGTCAGATAAAAAATCTGCCATTGCTAACACAAGATAAAAGTCTAACTGTAGCAGCTGCCATTAAAAAGCCTTTGCTACTGCTGCTACCACATAATGAGACAAAGTGTGTCACCACATATGCACACTTTAGAAATTAAAACTCCCTGAATAAATAATCTTGTTCTAATAAGCAACACACCAGATTTGGGTCTTGTGCTCACAGTGAACAAGGCTTTATGAGTGCAACATGTGGGAAACAAAAGTTAATACTTTTGTAGTAAGTTAGGAAAGTCATCTTCTGTTAAAGTCTATACTTAGACAAGTGCACAGCCTCAAAAGTATAGTAAAACTTAGTATTTTTTTAACAGAATTCTAGTCTGTAACTCCAAATGTCCTCATTCATTGTGTTTATCTAGAGATAACTATATTAAAACCAAACAAACCAGACATAAGCGCCAGAAGTAGCATTTTAATTAAAAAGATAAGACTTCCAGAAAACACAACAGAGGTTAGAATGTGTTTAATAATATGGTTTTAAGTCTTTTATAACCCTCCTGCTTTCTCCAATTAAGTCTTCTGCTCTGTAAAAGCATCCACTCAACTGTCTAAATTTTTTAATATACAATGAATAATAAAAAAATCCATTACTAAGGAAGTGTGTGTACATTAATATACATAAACACACACTTTAAAATAAATAAACCAAAAAAAGCTAAGTAATTTTACACTTCATATCATTTCCTTAATTTGTACTGTATCCTGTACATTACCAGAGTCTCGCTGGATTATGTACATCAGTTTAGATATGATTAATCTTGGCCTCTTTTCTGGGCTCACTAAGATTTTTAACAAGGTGGTTCCTTCGGGAACCAGCTGAGGGAGACTAAGATCATTGTTCCATTTGCTGTTAAAATTCTACCTCGGTCAGCTTATAAAAATTAGATTCCCTACTTACCAGAAACTTCTAAATGAGAAGTCTTCTAAATGAGAAATCTTTCACTCATATTACACTTTCTGCTGTCTGCATCCCAAATACAGAAACAAACACTTTCACTGCCCTATTTACATTACAGTAGCTGCATTAAAAAAAAAGGAACTTTAAATCTATCTGCAGAGTTACTACTGTTCTGCAAGTCCATAAGTGAGGACAGAAGGACACATCTCATTAGAAAAGAGATTTTGTTTGTTTCATTGGTCAGCAAAATTTTAAGAGTAACTAGGGGTTTAAAGTGCTGAAACTGGTCCCAGTGAAGATGAATTACGAAGTTGAAAGCAGAGAGGATGATCTATAAGGCATCTTAGACAGCATTTGGTACATGGCATTGCTTTGTGCAATGTATGTCTCACTACTGTGGATACAAGTTACATGTTAATATTAGTTGATTACACAGGATTGCAAAGAAACCTTTTTAAAAACAACTCAAGGATGAGGACACATAAAACAAATGCATCTGCCCACAATGTTCTATTTACAATACTTTCCTCTATTCCCAGTCATCTTTCCACTGTACAGATATGATTGCATGGACGAAGTTTCATAATGATAGCTTCTATCAACTCTTAAAGCCACACAAGTTAAACCAAATTATATTCCCATTTCAGAGGACAAAGCAGAAGGATTTTCAAATTTAGGGCAGGACAAGCGAGGAAAGACAGGCCACCTCAGGCTGTAACCTATCAATCCAGATGCAAAACAGTAACTTCATGTAACTTACAGAATCCAAAGTTACTAACAAGGTGGCAATACTTTCAGAAAACATAGTCTACTTTATTAGCTTGATACTATTATGCCAAGCTTATTCCACCAAGCAAAACATTTGGTGGTTTGGTTTTAAACCTGAAGCATGCTCAATTTTCTAAATAAAGCTACTGCATCATATGTAGGAAACCAATAGCTTATTTCACTACTTTGAGAGCACTATGCTTAACCTCTTCCCCAGTTATCTCCAGCAGGGATAGCCTTGGAAACAGTCTTCTCATCAATCCAACAAGTACAGCTCAGACAACAGAAATGGAGTTCATTACATTAAATCAGTGATATATTTCACCCTGATTTTCCACTAAGATGAGTTTTTTGCAAGTAAAGACAAGCTTGGTCTGAATGTGTTCCATATCAACTACACAAGCCCATTCTCAATTGGAAACTCCATTGCATCATTCAGCTTCTTCATGTCCAATCTTGTAAGATCTCCTCTGAGCCTAACATATCTCTTGAGCTTTCAACACAGGGCAGATTTTCAGCTGGTGATGCTGAAACACAGTCATGGTTAGCTTGTCTTTGTCTGCAAAACGCTGGGTAAATGCATTATTAGCTGAACTTTGTCCATCCAGAATTTGGTGGTCTTGTTACTAAATGGATGACTCGAACAAACCTGTTCTCAAAGGGTTCAAGAGAAATCAGAAACGTGTTTTAATAATTGGCCACAAAACAGACTGCAAGTAGCAGTGACTTTGATTAATGCCAGCTGTACTGGATGTAGTTCAGTGACTTAAGACAGAACAAAATTAGTTTAAGTTGTATTCATTTAGATATTTTAGATAAAAATCAGAATGGAGAACTCATATCAAGCCTTTACTGTCAAGGCTACTGCTCATACTGTTTAATGTTATTTTTAAAAAGTGAAATACATCACTACTGTATGCATATTATTATTAAATTTATTCTACTGATGACAGTAGGAAATATTCTTACTTGTTCAGTCATTGAATTAACTGTTATGGCCTTTTTTAGACCTTTAAAAAGAAGAAAAAAAAAAAAAAGAGATATTTTATTTCCTTTGTTAACTACCAGAAGTGTCAGATTCAGTAAAAATCAACTTTCTACTCTGCAGATATCACCCATAAACCCCTGGGTTTAGGCTTTTAAAGTTAAAAAAGACTGATAAAGGCTTTTAAAAAATCTCTCCCAACTTGTTTTTCAACTTTCTCTTATTTTTCATTCTAGTTAAAAAAAAAAAAACAACAAACACTATGTAATACGACACATTATTGTCCTATATCCAAAGTATCTGGAGCGCACACATCTACCTGCACTTGGTAGTCACATCTGCTGCATACAAACAAGAAACAGCAGCTTATGAATGAGAACAGACACTTCATTTGTCTTTAGGAATTCACTTCTAAAGTACATTTATTCATTGACACACCAGATACAAAACTACTGACCTGGTATTTTACATAAATTTAGTTAACAATTTATTAAACTCAATCACCCATATAAAAATATATATATATATATTCATATAGCCACAAGATCTCTTTCCTCCTTCATTTGCCCCAGAAAAAAAAAAAACAAGTGAACAAAAACCAATCATTAAACACGTTTCTATTCCCAGTCTGTTTGTTATCCAATTCATTTTTAAAAAGTTTCCACAGTGCCTGAGAGAGATTCTATTATTCTAATTACCTTCACCTAGAGAACAAAAAGACTGTGCTGCAATTCAGCAACATCACAACTGGCTTGAGAGTTGGGCATAGAGGAACCTTATGAGGTTCAACAAGGGGAGGGACCTCCCTGCATCTGGGGAGGAACAACTCCATGCACCAGTACAGGCTGGGGACTGACCTGCTGGAGAGTAGCTCTGTGCAGAGAGACTTGGGACTTCTGGTGGACAGCAAACTAACCATGAGCCAGCAATGTGCCCACATGGCCAAGAAGGCCAATGGTATTCTCAGACGCATCAAGAATGTGGCCAGCAGGTCAAGGGAGGTTCTCCTTCCTCTCTACTCTGCCCTGGTGAGGCCTCATCTGGAGTTATTTGCCCAGTTTTGGACTCCCTAGCTCAATATTGATAGCAAATTATTGATAGAGACTCCAGTAGAAAGCCACCAAGATCATTAGGGGACCAGAACATCTGTCCTGTGAGAAAAGGCTGTGGGATCTGGGGCCATTTAGCCTGAGGAGAGAGACTGAAGGGAAGTCTTATCAACACTTATAAATACCTAAAGGGCAGGCATCAAGAGGATGTGGACAGTCTTTTTTGTGTACTGCCCAGTGACAGGACAAGGGGTAACAGTCATAAGCCGGAACACAGGAAGTTCCACTTAAACACAAGGAAAAACTACTTTATTGTGAGGGTGAGGGAGCCCTGGCACAGGCTGCCCAGGGAGGGTGTGGAATCTCCTTCTCTGGAAGTTTTCAAAATGCGCCTGAATGCATTCCTGTGCGACCTGATCAAGGTGAACTTGCTTTAGCATGGGGGTTGGACCAGAAAATCTCTTGAGGTTACTTCCAGCCCTCACCATTCTATGATTCTAGGAAAACAGTGCAATATCCAAGATGTGTTTAGGCTAAAACTCTATGACAGTACTTTGGTCCTCTAACACTCTTTTCTTCAGACTGCTACTTTTGCACTTTTCTATGTCTCTTAACAGGATGATAAATGCTTTTTAAGCAATAGCCAGGACTTTCAAGAAGCCTGGATTGTTTAAGACTCACAAAAGAAATAAGAACCCAGTCCTACCTACCTTAGATATCTCTGGCTCCACTTGTCGCTTAGGTGTCTCTTTTGACTCAGGCCCTTTTGGAGCAGTAGTGTTCTTAACAGAGGGCGATTCAACTCCTTCACCTTCAAGCTGCAGATTAATACCTTCTGTGGAGACAGGGTGCTCAATACCTTTTGGATTCAGATTGCAATGGATAGCTGTGAAAAAGAGATGTGAAAGAGAAAACACTCATTAAGAAAGCAGAATTCAATGTTACAAATTTCTATCACAAAGTACTAACAAGTGCCAGGTGGCAACCAGAGCTACTGCTGTATGTTGACATGGATTCAGTGTGAGAAGCAATGCAGTGCTCTATAAGGCTATTTAGTGCAGGCTACTGTATTGAACTGTGCACTACTAGATCCACTACAGTGTCCCGAGACCCTCAATTTACAGCTTTTACTAAGGTAGGACAATGTATCCCATGTATTCATCACACAGCCATATCTCTTTTTTTTTTTTTCTCTAGGCAAGCAAGTTAAAGTTTTTCTATTACATTTTCAATTACTACAACATTCCCGCTCCTAAACAATGTGGGATGAGTAAGCTGTGCACAGCAAGTCAGCAAGTCGGTCTCTGCACAGAGTAATGACTTACCCAGATGATTATCTCTCCCTCAGCACTTTGTACAACTGCAAATTACCACCCACACCATACTAACAAGCAAGAGGGATGTACTCTCTAGGAGCATATAATGAGGTGTGGACTAATGACAGCAGAATAAGGAAAGCAGCAGGAGGGAAAAAAATAAAACAAATGCAAACTATACCACAGAAATGCATTTAGAAGTATGGCAGTGGTTTAATCGTTCTCTGTCCAAAATTTCACAGTTTCAGCACTCACGTTGAGAATAACCTTAACAACCTTCTTGGCGTGTGCAGTGATTTTAAAATGCATTATAATTAATGGTCCCAACTTCCCCTGTGTGCAAAAGAGTTTGCTCAGATACTGCAGTGCAATGTTTGACAGATCTGAATAGAAACCCAAAGCACAATATAAAGCCAAAATAAAAGCTGCTGGTTTACTCTTTCTTGGCTGAGAAGCAAAGGGTAAGGAGCAGGGAAAGGAATCAGAAGTGTCAGCTTCTACCAGCTATGGATCAGCCCTTGGAAGCCTCTAATGGGAAATGGCTTAAGCTGCTGGAGAAGGCAAAGGGTCCTGTGAGTAGTCCCATTTGAAAATCCATCCACCTTCAATCAGAGAGAGTCTTAACTGACAACTTTGAGCCTAAATCACAGCATTTCCTTGGTGCAGAATTAAAGCAGAGGCCAAAAAGTTGGCTTTCCTCCTTGGGATTTTTAAAAACACCCTAATATCTGCAAAAAGTTAGTGATATGTCTAAGCACTACAATACCTACCTCTGCAAGCTAGGAATGGAAACATTTCCTACCTTGAGTTGAAAGGAACATTGGCGTCAATGAATTATCCTTCCCAATGAGCAATGCAAAGCAGTAAGGAATTGCAAGATGTTTTATTACAAGCATTTCTTTGTGTAGAAGAAGAGAATTGTCGCTGCCCCATAGAAAACTAGTAAATGAAACTAAAAACAAAAAGGAAACTAGATTTCAGCCTCACTGTGAGCAGCTGGAGAGGTTAGTCCTGGACTTTTACAGATATGTAAAAGTGAAAGAGATTCCTCTCTAAATAGTCTTGCAGATAGAATGAGAGGAAGAGGAGGAGGAATCACTATATTATGTCCTGAGCAGGTATCTCCTTCTGGGGAAGAAAACAGAGAGGTGAATGATGCAGAGTCTTTTCTTTCTACTGTTTTTTCCCAACCACACCTCTGAATCTATCTAAAATATAAATATTTAATCCTTAATGATGTTAGCATGCCTTATCTATCCCTTCCTTGATTTTGCTTCTGTCATGGCTACAAGATTACAGTGGAACCGAACTTGAACCCAGCTGCTGCTTGATTTCTCCCTTACAAGACCTCTTTCTGTGTCAAAAAAAAAAAAAAAAAAAAAAAGCAAAATCATTTTTATTTCTGCAGTGAAACGGGTTTCACCTGCTCTGACTGTATGGCCATTATGAGGAAGTATACAGAACCTCCAAAGCTGTTATGATGGGAGTTTCTGGAGCTTTTCAGCTTCCATGGGAGGTTTCAAAGACATATGATTTTGTGGTCTGTATTTACATCAGTGTGTCTCAAGACACACACACACACACACACACAAATCTCTCTCTCCTAGATTGCATCTACCTACCATTATTTATCTCCTCTAGAACATATTTATCTACCTGAGAGAAACAAGTAACTACTAGGAACTACTTTGGATATCCTCCAGACCACAGAAAAGACAGATGCAATCCACTAAGACAGAATTTTCACAAGCCAAAGAGGATGCAAATTGTCCTGTTAGTAGCCAAAGTAATGCCTTCCTTCACAGAATTTTAAAAAAAAAAAAAAAAAAAAGGGAGATATCCTAACCAACCTGTAAAAGCATTCCTAGCACACCCTGCTCCAGCATGGGCTGGCAACTAGCAGTTAAAGACACTTGGTACGGAATGTGGTCCCTAGGAAACCCTCCAACTGTCTTCTGCAAGGATCTTGCCTAGCTGAATAGGAAGACTCCTGTGCACACCTTTGAAATGCTCACACTCCTCAGCAGCATCCAGAAAAAAAGCAGGTTTTTAGCTGTCAGCTTCCTTCCAGTGCTCACTAGAGAGAAATCACAAAACACAGTGGGACTTAACACTGCCTGGAACATTGCCAGCAGCAAGCTTCCTGTGGATTACAACTCCTCCCTTCCCAGTGCCCCCAAACAATACAGATTAGGGAGGAGGAAGGGTGTAGGGGATGGACAGGGAAAGCTTTCGGGGTGACAGCATTGATTTACCATGCATTACAGAGAGCAAATGATCCAGATTTCTGATAACGTGGTAGCATAAGCATCACCTGGATGGCTTAAAGAAATAAACCATATAGCAAGATGCTACTTAACTATTAACATGTATTTTTTTCCAAGATTAATGAAGGCTGTTTCAGCAATGCTTTATTTTAGGCTCCTTCAGGATACAAAAGGGAAAAAACTGAAGAGGCTGCTAGCTATTATATACATGCTTAGTACCTTCTTACTGAAAAGAAGTGACTGGTTAAAAGAAACACAGGCTGTCTCCAGAAAGACTTTTTGCAGAGTTGCCAATACTGGCAATGAAGGAAGACTTTTTATTTCTAGGGGTAGGAGGAGAAGGAAAAAGTTCATCTCTCCACTTCATCCCCATCACAGTCTTGGCTTATATACCAGAACTGAATCTGCTCGTTAAGGAAGTCACATCCAGAAAAAAAGCCTCAGTATGGCGAGAAGGCAGACTGAAGAGCAGGAGGAAAAAAATGCAAAGGTGAGGACAAGTATCTCAGTCATTTGCCAAAACTAATCTCTCTTTGTCACCAGCCATCTTCAAGTAGCCAGCTCTGTTGTTTTCCTCTAGTGCTGCCTCCAACTCTTAGCTACCCAAAAGGTAAGGAGGATAGAATATTTACTTGCATGGGTCTATTATTTCCTGTTACTACATGGAAATACATATATCCATCTCTGTGGCAAAGGTGGAGCTCCTGCCTCCTTTTAAGTTGTAATATAAACCATAATTGCTGCCTTTCAAAATTTGTTAAAAGCAGTGGAAGAGGTCAGTGTTTGGTCAATAGTAACATACTCTCTTCTTACATCAGAACTTCACATAATTTTAGCTGGACAAGGCCAGGTCTAAAGTCAAGATTGACCATAGAAAATTAAAGGGGCTGGGGGGCTGAGAGCACTGAGGGTTAACATCCTGTAAAACTAAGTCTAAGCAGCTCTTACAAAACAGTCATAAGTCACCAACTTTTACCACAACCTAACTGTTCCAAATTTCTTTGGTGACTCTCCTTAAATCTCTTTCAGGACTTTCAGGCATCTATCTGGAAAAGATACTACCTACAGAGTAGTTTCTTGCTAGAATAGTTGTCCAAGCACTTACTTCTCATTACTCTAGTATTGGCCAACTACACCCACAATATTCAGACCATTTTCCCAGATCACTGCTTGTATTCACACTGTCTCAGCACCTCTTCACTCTACCAAATGAATCCACCTCATCATTCACCAAACCCGGATACCAAATCCTGCCTCCAAATCAGCCGACAGTATCAGCCTCATACCACTAGATATCATCAGCACCATTAGATTTTGAAACAGAATCTCTTCCAATAGTCTTCCATGCAATGTCAATATTCATCTATCATCCATGTGTAATACAACTCTTCATCCAGTTTCAGAGCCCTTATACTCTCCTTTCCTGCTAAAAAAACCCACCTAACAGTTGATTAATGCTGTGCCTTTCCATGCTACCCAACAATTGCTGTTTTAACTTGGATTGAAAGCTTTCTGTGGTGGCAATTTGTTTTCTTTTTGGGAGGGAGAGTGGATGTTCTGTACAGCTCTGTGCTACAACAAGCACTTGACAAATGGTGCTGGCAGACACAAAAACCAAGATCCACAGATTATATTTACGAAAACTACTATTTAAAACAGAGGTACTTAAGCACTCTTGTATTCCCAGCACAATGGCAGAGCTGAATCTACAGCAGAGTATTCACTTTTCCAGAACTTTCAAGAAAAGACTGCTGAGATCTGCCAAGTTATGAGCATAAAAAACTACGAGGAAGAAGTGGAGCACTCAAAATGGAAAAAACTACCACATCCGAAAAAACTATGGGAGGAACAAAACAAGTGCAATAGGCAGTGTATTTTTTCCACGTGCTAGAACACAGACCCAAGCCCCTTCCATGTATACAAGGCAAGAGAATTTGTTGCCCTGCAGAAACTGATAGATGTGAGCCAAGCACTGTGCCCATGTGGATCCCGTGGGATGTGTATACGCAGTTGGAAAGGAGACAGCTCGCGGGGCAACGCAAAGGCTCCGCTCCCCCTGCATGCCCAGCTCCCGGATGGCAGGCAGCCAGCAGACAGCTTGTCTGAGCACGCTTGATGCTACGCAAGTCACCAAGAGCCATAGTACGTTACCAGAATCTGGGAGCAAGCCTTGCCTTTTACTAGAGGGTACTCAGTGAATCGTCTTGAGAAGAGCCTGAAGGCGCTCTTCAACACATGGCCTTGATACATCCAAAGTTTTGCATGGGCAGATGGAAAGTCTTCGTGTCTCCATCTGTAGGCCCAAGGCTTAGCAGATCAAATCCATGATCAATCGCTCCCTCTGTGCACTCTACTGCCTACAGTGTCAAACATTTCATAACTACTTGTTTCAGTGGGAATACTGCTGGCTGCTTAAAATTTTCAGCAGATCAATTAAGGCTACATTAAAGCATATTTGGCAAGTACTCGAGTTACATGCAATAACAATTGCTCTATTCAAAGACATTAGAGTAAAAATAGCATCTTCTTACTCATGTGCCCTGTTCTGTGTGCATCGCAGTCATATGCTAGCTTTTGCTACTCAGAGACGAGAAGCTGGCAGATACCCATCCAACCTCTAACAATCCTTACAGAAATCTCCAGTGGCAAATATTGTCAAATACATAAGTTCCATTTTTTGTATTAATGCCATAGACTTAGTTGCTCAGTGCTAAGAGGTAAGTCCATACAACCCACCCATTATTTCCACCATAAAATGCCACATTGTTGAAAGAGAGAAGTTAGTCCATAGAGCTGGAACATTAACAAACTCGGGTTGGACATAACAGTGACTTTACAAAAAGGATCTGATTCCTTTTCAGTCATCTCAAAATTTCAAGAAGGCCACAAAGATTTAACAGGTATTTCCAGGAAAGGAAATCTTATGAGACCTTTAGACAACAGCTCTCAGTAGACACATTCCTTCCATCTATAATTCTATGATCTCTGCCAGTCCTTTGTCAAAAGGAAATTTTGCAGTTAGCACTTTCAAGACTTCTGTACACTTCCAGATGCTGCATTTCAATCCCACGTAGCCAAACAACATCCCTAAGGATTTTTGCTTTAATTGGGTTGATCAGAGATTAGACATTCACACTGAGGTCTCATTCCAGATTGAGATGGCTGTTCACCCTGACCCAATGAGCAAGAAGGATCTGTACTGCAAAGCCCTTCCCACACTTCAAGAATCTTGAACTTCATTAACAACTCTGAATATCCACAGAAAACATGGTATCATTTGGAAGATGACAGAAGCAGTTAGTACCACTTTTACACTACTAAAAAACAAGATTAAAAACAGATGATCTTCATTTGTAACAAAATTTAGGATTACTTTGACTACTCTGTAAAAATTTTTTATAGAATGACAGGTTTCTATAACTCCTATGGATTGTCCATTTGCCTCGCCAATTAATTTCTAGTTTTGAGAAATTACCTGGCTTTTGCCTGTAGGAATTGGTTTTCCAGACAGTCTTACATCCAGCTAATGTAAATCACTGGAGTTCCCCCAACCCACCACTTTGGACCTGCTGAAACTATAGTCTAAGTTTCACATTAACTCAGCCTGCTGCTTACATGGCCACCTAAGAAATACTGCTGGCAATCTGCTCAGGAAGTAGGTTCAAGATTTTGCCAACTGTTTCTTGAATCTGCCTATCTAATGGCCACCAGCATCAGCAGCAGTTAAAAATAAAGTATTCAGAGAAGAGGTGTTCATTTTAGTTAGTAATTGTATGTTATCAGGCTTTTGAATTATCATCACCTTTAGAATTATCATCAGCAAGAGAAAATTTAAAGTAACTTGTATTCCTGATGCAACCATCCCTGAACATCTTTAGCTGGGTAACTGGTAGCCATCCCATGGTACCATGCCAGCTGCTACTACTACAAGCCATTCGTTCCCTCCAGAAAAAGTGCCCAAAACTAAAGCCAAATACAGAAAGAGGAAAACAAGGGAGACTACTCTACTCCACATGCATCTCTTACAGTTCAGCTTATAGAGTCTTGTACTGTACTAGAAAGAGATCAAGAGACCAGAATGAGTAACTTAACAGGTACATCTGGAATCAAACAGAACTCATAATTTCATTGAAGGCCATTGAAAGACTCCCTATCTACAGAACAGAAACACTAAGCCTAGAATGAGAAATCTTCTTCTTGTATGGGTTAAGTTTGCCTTTTAAGACTCTTATCCTACCAGTATACACGTGTACTTAAGTTTACTCAGCTAAGAAATTTACTTGTGCATTTTTGACAATTTTCCTACTGGAAACTACTTATGTATTGCAATATCCACTTGCCATCTCTTATCTCATAGACTTTAGCAAATGCTGCAAACACAACAGACAGTTTCTGTTACACTTGCTCTTCAGGAGACAGACTGCATGTTGTCACTATGCTGGATAGACCTTGGAGCCTCAGCAATGCAGGTTCTGCTTTTGTAACAGCAACAGGTTTTCTTGATAAGAAGCAGGCACAATGACTGGGCAGCCAAATTATTTCTGAATCATCTTCTCATTCCATTTTAATAAACGTACAGTTAGTATGAGCAGCTCAAATTCATACCAGCAACACAGAGGCTCATTGGAAAACAAACCAATTCAGGGAATAAGACAAGTCTGCCTATTACAGACGCTGTACAACTGCAGAGAACGAAGAGAATCCTGGCAAAGAAGGGGACTAGTAAGCTATGCAATTAGCTCAGAGCAAAATGGATCTTAGTGAACAAAGTAATTAAGGTCAGAAAGTAACATGCGTCGCGTATACAGGAACATAATTTGAGCAATGGATTACAGTAAAAAATAGTCGGTAAACTGTATTGCAAAGTAATTTCATCCTCTGCTAATAAGAAGGTTTGTGTGGACATCTACAAAGCATCTCCTGAAAAGTGATGCAACACCTCTGGATTTCAAGTTTGTGAGATGCACAGATTTGCAATCAAAGAGGGTGCTAAGGGAGACAAGTATGGGAGGAAAAAATAGTAAGTGGATAGAGAGGAAGAGACCTAAAATAATGCTCTCTCTGCAGGAAGAGTATCCACCATATATTGCAAGTCACCACCTGACTTAGGGAAACTCCAGACTAGGTACCACTGTTGTCTTCTGAGGATATCACAATGAATACAGAGAGGATATAGACAGGAAAGATCAAGAACATATTTGAGTAAAAAAACAAGTCTTCGTTACTTACACTATTGCTAAAAGAAACTTGTCTTGCATTCACTGCCTAGATTAGGTAGTCATGCTCCACTGCAAGTTAGATTTCTAACAATGTCTCATCTCCAGTCCTGATGGCACCACTATTCAATTCCATAATCAGAAATACATCAGAATAATACATCCAATACATCAGAAAGTTCTTCTAACCATCAGTGAGCCTATATGGCATATAAGGAACAGCTCAGACACATACAGGTTCCAACTTTACTACAGCATCAGAGGTGTACTGTCCCAGACATGCGTCACAGATCACTGCCATTGCTCTACTCATGAAAGCTGGTGTCATGCTGCTGAACACACAGCACCAATTCAGCTGTGGATCCAGGCTTTATTTCTTGTCTCATGAATGATGTCACAAAGTCATCAAAATGCAAAGGAAAAGACATTTTTTCATTCTCACTAGCACAACTAGCTGGCAATCTGGCAGTTGACTTCTGTTTTCAGTCCTGGCTTTCTCTCAACTACCTAAAAGTTACCTCTGTTATTGTTCAAGGCTGGCTCTTCCCTTGCACATTTAACTGAAGATCCTGGAAATTCTCTCCTTCCCCCAGTAACATTCTTCACCTCCTACCACTTACTCATACTGCTGTATCCTACCCACTCTAGTACCCCAGCTGATTTGTGTGGCTACAAACTATTAGCTGAGAGCATGCAATTATTTTGCTAGAGAAGAATCCAGGAGAAAGCTTCTATTTACACACATTACAATTCTTCTTTATGTTTCTGAAACAGCATTATTAAAAGTCTCTTTCTTGCTTTTACTAGGTTATTCGCAGAGAAGCAAATCAACTCAACTAAATTCTCCTCTGGGAAAAAAAAAAGGCATCCACAAAAACAAGGCAGAGGCGAGCAAATGATTGGGGAATAGAGAGAAGCTAGCAAGGTTTCACATTCTATAGAGATGGGCAGAACTGCACTAAACACAGGCTACGATCCACACCAAATGTCTTCCTCACACCCTTTTCCTGTTCAGTCACACATTCCCTGCAAGCATACCAGATCCTGCAACTGATTGTGGAGTTCATTTCAGCCCAAGTTCAGTCCCTTTGCCCACTTGCTTGCTTCATCCAGGAGCAGCACACTGGGGTGAATTCCTGCTGTTCTCAGTAGTGAACCTGCTCTTTAGTGCTCAGCTCAGCTCACGCTGCACAGAGAACATGCAGCTGCATCAACTCTCTCATCGTCTCTTTGTAGTCCTTCTGTCACATGATGCTTCTAGAGGGAGCAAGAGGACCCTATGCAAAGTTGAGGGAATATACAGCCTATCCAAGCAGAAACCACTAAAAGTGAGACCTACAGATCTGATCTGCTTCAGGCTGTCCCGAAGGTGTCACTCAACCCATACTCAGCAGTTTCCAACCCTATCTGCTATGGGGAACTGGTATTTTCCCGGATGGCACTTCTACAGCTTAACCCAGGGCCCCTCCTTCCCCTCAGTCCCACTGACCTCACATAGTTCCTCTTTCAGATCAGCATCAGTTCTTACATAACTGGAAATAAAGTGAGTTACATATCTTCCCCATCTTTTAGCATTTTTACAGCTTAGTGCCCAATTCTCCATCTCCTTTGTGTTTCTGGGTTGTTCTGGCCAAATTCTCCTCTCAGTTACTTGATGAAAATCAAGCTCTTGTGGTGAGTGAAATTGTTCTGGATGCACATTGTATGAGCTAGACTTTGTCACAAAAGTGAACAAGCTGGGTCAGACTGAAAGCTCAGTCCTTTATACCACTGCTTAAGGAAATGGTGTGAGAGCAGGGCATATGTGAACTGAGTCTTCCTTGGCTGGTTGGGAATGACCCAAGGTTAAATGCTGCACCTGAGGAACTGTGTGCAATGTGAAAAACTATTTCCTTTTTTTATGTTAAGCACAAAACCCTACAGCTTCATTGTTCTGCCTTGTGACCTTAGTTTCTTTTTCCCATTCTCCAAACCCTCAATCAGTGTCAAAGGATTCTTTCATGGTCATCTCTTTTCCAAACTTCAGAATCAGAATCTTTGTAACCCACCGTAAGAGAACACACCAGGTCTCTGACTTCTGTTTTCTGTATTCTTGCCAGTTCTATCCCCTTTTTGAGGCGTGGCAAGCAAAACTGCAGAGAGCATTTAAAATCCAAGAGCAATACACAATGATATAGGAACAAAGCTTTCCTGCCTTGTTCTGAGCTCTTCCTCACAGTCCCCCGTTTGCTATTTTGACCACCACCAACCACACAGTTTCAGAAGACTGCAAAGTTACTCCATTTGCTAGCCCTTTGGTCTACCTTTGCTTTTGGCACCTTCTGGAACTATTCCCTCCACATTCTCTGCATTGAGCAAATAATTGAGGGCTGAGTTGTTCAACTGCTGATCTACAAGGCTAAATACCTATGGCCATTCAGAAGCAACAGTTTTAGTGAGAAATAACCCACAGGATTGATCACTCTCAACCTCTGAGTATTTCTAGTGTATAGAAGGTGAAGATATCATTATGGTTTGGCCAAAAAGAGACAACAGAGAGATGGGAGAGCACACAAAAGCGTAAAGCTGTCCCAGCCAGGACAGCAGAGAAAGTTGGCACCACAGTTAGATGCAGTGTCCCTAATAAACCCAGAAACTCAGTACTCAGTGCACTGAAAAATGCAGCTCTCCAGCAGCTCTTCTACCTCTGCAAACTAGCTGTAGCACCTTCACAGTGCTATGGGCAAAACTAAAAGTGACAATGCTATCCAGATACTTAAGTCTGCGCTCTCTAGCCAGCCTGCATAGGTGAGGCTTTGGACAGGAATTTCTCCAGGGCTATCAGCTGAACAACCTGCACAGTTCTGCAACTCTGACAGCACCTGGCTAGAGTGCCTTACTCTGAACTACTCACTGCTGCCCTCCCGCCATAGCCCTCATGACATAGCAACACAGGGAAGCCCAAGAGTCTGGCTCCAAACAGCTTGCCCTGGCCTCATACACTGGTCTGTAAATGAGAGGAATAAAGCTACACAACCTCTTTGGATGTTACCTGCCATGTTTGGACATCTCAGGGGAAAATAAAAAAACCTCCAAAACCTCTAAAGATTAATTTATTTCATAGTTTTCCTTTAAGCAGTAAACAATGGGACCTACAATGTCACTACAGATTTTGCCAGTACTTTCCAATAGACATTAAATGCATTTCCTAACATACTAACTCCTGACATTTGTTCACTTGCCTTCTCAGTGGAGAAAGCACATGAACCATTCCTTCCCTTTGCTCACATATCACCATGGGATTCAATTCCATTGACACACAGCCAATTTATATTAACCAATGTCCTCTTTGAGTTCTGAGACTTTCACGTATCTGAAAAGCTGAAGCCACACGCTCATGGAATTGTGTCTAAACCGGTTGATCTGAAAACACTGCTGAGTTCCCAGGTACACTCTTATCCTACAACTAACTTTCATCCAAGGGAAATGACACATCAGGTCTATACTGTATCTCGATTCCCGCCTCATAGGTTCATTTCCAAAAGCAGGGCAAGGAGGATGCCCACATAATTGTAATCATATCCACTCCCCAATCAGTCCAAATATACACACACAGACTTCAGTGCAGAGACATTCTTGTTGTGACAGTCTTCTTTTGGGGTGTCCAGCTCCCACAGTGGAATGCAGCTTCTGAACTTCAGTCACACATTCTGCCTATGTGTTGCCTGAGGAGCGTAGCTTATCTACTCAAAATGAGAACCTGCATTCCCAAACAGACTCCTGGCCTTAGATAGCTACATTATCCTTTGGAGAGGGATCAATGATTGTCTTGTTCAGATACAATGAACTGTGACTTTTTCAAATGCAGCAACTTAGCTAGGAAAGCTCTGAGCACTGTTTCAAAGCAGAGGAGCACACATTGCCACCAAGCTATATGCACGCTGGTTTGAGGGGGCAGGCAGGAGTGTCATAGCACGTCAAGAAGGGAAGCCTCATCTTTCTGAACTTGTGCTGTTGCTGAGCAAGAAGAAAGGCTATAGATGTCACCGCTCAATAAGAAGACAGCCACATGAATGTACATGGCAGGAGATCTACATTTCAGTCTCGAATACCATAGCTTCTGGTGCACTTTTTAAATAAACGATCACTAAATAACATACAGAACTGGTACCAAGACCTAAGGCTGGAGTTCAGATCTTTCTCTTCACTGTCCTGTGTGCACCATTGGTCTTAGCCACGTCCTCTTCTACAACCCAGTGTGCTAGTTTCAACTAGAGAGGTAGATGCGTTATTTCAGCCCTTCTTCCAACTGGCTGTGCTTCCCAAGCCACATGTCAGAGTCCCTCAAGGAAAGGAGTGGTTGGAAACTATTGAAGAAAACAAGAGTACTGATGGGAGCATGTGCTACTTTTGAATGACAGGGTTTGTTACTTCTTTGCTCCACAGTGTGCTGAAAACCCATCTACTATATCACATTCCTTGGAAACTCAGATGTGAAGACATTTACTCTGAGCCTAGAGTGAGTGTAGAAATAAGACAAAGTTGAGTAACTGAATATCTATCAAAATACTACTACTTTTGGGCACACCCTGGAACAGCATGATAGGTACCTACACTGAAACCTGCTCCCAAGCTGTCCTTCTGATGGTCTTGAACTTGCTTTAACATTCCTGGCAGAGTTAACATAGCACATCCATGAGCTCACTACATCTGTCTAGTCTCTGAGGAAACACATGGTAGCATTCAATATCCATTGCAGTTGGCTAGGCAGTGAAGGCTTTCCACCAGGTACATCCTATTGCTGAAATTCATAGGATTGTTTTGACAGAATTTGGTTACAAGCTGCAAATAACTTCAGCAGATGACCTTGATGCCACATCCCAGAATGATTTAACCTCCGTCAAGCCTCTAGTCTCCTTGAGGGTCACCATGGGATAAGGCCAGAGTCATTGTCATTTTATGGCAGCAAGGCTCCACTTTTTAAAATAATATTCTCTTGTAGGTAGATTCAGAGTCTCAATGCCACGAGCTCACTACAGAAGGACTGTAAGATGGTACAAGTTTACATAAATTTTCAAGAGACCAGCAACAAACATGTATGCACTTTCCAAAGCCTATACACAGCAGGAAGGGCATTAGACCAGACTTCATTAAACACTTACTACGGAAGAACTACATGATATAATTAGCACATTTTTGTTGAGGCATCTCAAAGACACCATAAGTCAGAGCTGCAGGGGATCAAACAGAACTGTGTGGGATTTACCTGCATGCATATATTATCTGGTGGGTGCTGTCAGTCTTTCGCTTTCCTGTGCAACAAACACTGGGGGGGGGGGGGGGGGGGGCAAGGAAGAAGAAAACATCATTTCTTTCTTCCCCTTTACCTCTGCTGCACAAGAGTAAAAAAAAAAAAAAAAATGAGAACACTGTTGCAGAGATCAAAAGCCTTTTTCTACTGGCTCTGACCTAGTTCTTTCATTCTTACTAGAGGGAAAAAACCCACTTAAAGGAACATTGTCAAAACTGTTAGGTCTAAAAATAGACTTACCTTGGCAGTGCTCCCATCTAGATGGGCTCATATTAAGGAGTGCAAGCTCACTCTCCCCATACACACACCAATCCCTTCATTAATCAGGAATCAGTGGCGCTACAGAGTCCAAAGGGCCTCCCAGTCCACATAATCTCTTTTGGGACATTCGGGTATATATTATTTAAAACTGGCAAGGATCTGTACCGTCCTCCAAACTCCTGTTTCATATTTGCAAATCCATCACTCTCAGCCATCCCAGTGAAAAAGAAAAAAAAAGATATTTTCCTTAATTAAACCACTGGACTGAACTCCAGCACTCCATGCTAAACCAGCATTAAAATAATCACATTTGAGGAAGATTTCAAGAGTTTGTCAGATCAAATGAAATCAGAATTTTTCGAAGACTCTCCATTTACTGGAAGTTACAAAATATTTTCACTTTAGTCATACAGAGCATTTCTGGAAGGAGAAAGAGGCTCTAGGTTCATGGCTGAGACTGATCAACAGGCAATTTCCACAGGACAACTGTCATAGCAAAGCTGGTGGGGCAACAGATATTAGCTCCAGCCAGGAACTCCCATGCTCCAGGATCCACGGTTCCCTTGTACCCCAGGGATCTCTTCTCTTCCTGCCAGCTGTATCCCAGAGACAGCCACTTGCTAGTTCACAAAAGAAGCCAGTTGGCTCAGTTGGCCTTACTACACTTTAACAAAAGGTCTGAAGACCCTGGAAGCCCATTGTAGCCAAGCTGCCAGCTGAAGACTACAGAGACTGGAAGGCCAGGCAAGCTTGACTTAAAACAGGTTTTCAGGGCTTTCCTTAATTCCAAGCTTTGAGAGCTGATGTATGGCAGCTTCAGCTCTCAAGATCACAAACAGCAAACCAGGAACATTTTTTTTCCATGAAAACAAACAAATCAAACCAGTAGGAAAAAAAAAAAAAGTGGACTGTGTTTCCTGGGGCCAAGACATTTTGAGTTCAGCAAACTGGCATTTTTCTGCAAAACTATCAATTTAGAAAATTCGACTTTAGTTTTGACTAGAGTAGAATCTGTACACTTGGTGATCAGAGTCATGAGGGACAAGTGATTTCTCAGCTTCCCGAACAGAAGGCTGTAATGCCACATTACCTGCCAAAAGCCACAGTTCATGAAAAGAACACGGCTCACACCCAGAGCTCTGATACAGCATAAGATGCATTAAGATAAAAGCATGCTTTTAAGCACAGTCACACAAAGAAACATAGTTCCAACAAAAACGATGGATAAGAAAATGCCTTAAATGTGGGCACATTACAGTGACACAAAGTAGTCACAGTCCCATGGCTACTTGTGCTGAAGATGTAAGTCATATTGCTGCGCTAGCATGAGGGCAATAAAATCAAGCAAAGGCAAGAAAGTTGAAGGAGAAAATCCCAAAGTAGGAGGAAAGCAGAACACACAGACAAGAAAGCCTGTGCTGACAGACCACAGCAGGGATGCATCATGAGAGAAGGAAGTGGGAAGAAGGAGTTAAAGGAAAAAAAAAAAAAATCTCATCTCAGGAGTAGGGAAAAACAGTTTCCCAAAGCTTTAGCAGAGCTTTTCTTCATTAATATTTACAAAGCTTTTAGAGATTCTCAGATGGAAGGCATTGCAGATACGACAGGAATTATTACAGACCTGAAAAGATCTAGCAGACTGAGAAGGACTTCAAGGGAATAAAGGAGGATGACATTAGAGAGCATACTGAAACAGGGGCTGCTGCTGGCACATGAACCATCTGGTGCATGACAGTCTGTTTCATTTACTTACCCACTACCAAGCACACATGTCCAGTTCATGTTGCTAAGTTTTTGCCACTAAAGAAGCAATGTTTTTATTCAGGACCACTACCTTCCTTCTTTATATCCTTACAGTCTTCAAAACTGACATTTAGTAAAAGCAGCCTGTGCATGAGAAAGCTGTTTGCCTCACAGAGAGGCTTATGACTTAGGATGGACAACTTTGAATGCACAAAGACACCTTTTGAGACACAGTGGTTTTGTTTACCTTTATTTCAGTTTGCCTAGGAAGCTGCTTTTCAGGCACGTTAAATTGGTCACTGCCTTCAGTAAGCCCAACTTTTTGATGGACTATCATTTGTGTTGCTCACTTCAGTACTCAGTAAAAGACAGATTCAGCATGGTTTTCAGCAATAAAGCAAGTGGTCTCTCATGGAACTGTAGATCTCAGGACATCCAAGAAACAAAACTCAAGGTGGTCTTGTGATTAAGCACAAAATCCCAACATACCCCTAATGAAGCCCAAGAGAGGAATCAAATGGTTGGTTTTCACATTATCAACTTCTGAAACTTTCCGGAGGGCACAGAAGAAAACAAGATGAGAGACAAACCCAAGGATTCTCAATGCCTTGCTCTAAAGGGCTAGAAAACCAAGTGAATTTTGTAAGTGGTCAGCAGGATACAGATTTACCTTTTCCCATACACGATACACAAGTCTTATCTCTCCTTCAACCTCCCAAAAGCCCCATGAACAGAGGCTCTACCATGAACACGCAGCCTCTACCACACTGCTGCGAGACCTCAGCATCCACCTTCCCAGCCCTTGGCAGGTGTTATCTCAGCTACTTCCCCCCCAGAGCCGGGCACCTCACGAACATCTCGCAGCTCCCGGCTCCCCAGGAGCGGGCACCTCGGCTCCCAGAGGGTATAGGAGGGGCCGAGCATAGCCCAAATCCGACAGCTCTGCGCCCCGGCGGGAGGACGGCCGGCGGCCGCTTCAGCTTCGCGGCTACCGCGGCCTCGGGGCACTCGCGGATTGGGCCGGCGGTGCCTCGCCTCCTGCGGCAGCCCGGGGAAGGCTCCCGGCTGGGCGAGCGGGGCGGCCAGGGACACTTCGGCGGGAGGCGTCGCAGCTCTGCCGCCCCAGCCCGGGGAGGCGGCACCTCCGGGCCCGCCTGGAAGTTGCCGGACTGAAGGCTCCGGCTGCCGCGGGCTGCGCGGGCAGCTCCCGCCGCCTCCCCCGCGCCAGCCTCGCCGGGCAGCCGCCCCTCCCGCGGGCCTGCGCGGCCCGACCCCGCGCCACCTGGCCCCAGGGGGTACTG
>WBNH01002221.1:504315-514505 GCA_013401255.1 Urocolius indicus
CCCAACCCCAACCCCAGCGCCGCCTTCACAGCTGCACTGGGATGTCTCTGTCGGGGTATTTCAGCCACTGCGACTGACTGTGCTCAGCCCACCCAGTCCCCGTCCCGTGCTGCTGCTCTCTGTGGCGTGACCAGAGGTGGTTTTCCACAGGGAAGGACAACGGCACGCAAAGAGCACTGAGAACTTCCCATCACACCTCACCCCGGAGTAAGGCTCTCGGTCTTTCTCCGTTTATCATCTTTATCCTGTCCAGCTCTGACAGGTCATCCAAAAAAAATCCAGAAAATTAAGGCTATTAGGGTGTAACACGGGATATTATGTGGTAACACAGCCTTTACTTCAGGTCCTCGCAAGTCTTACCCCTAACAATCTTGGCACCCTCATGATGTCCCGAAATGCTGGAGTCTGAAAATCAGTTGTGAGTTTGTACCCTTTTCGGTTTCATTTTGAGATACCACAAAGGGTTTGAAGAGTTCTCCTTCAGAAGTATCCTTTGTTTTGTTTTAAATGTGTCAACAAATAGGGGTTATATGAGTTATACGAGTTCCTTCACTCAGCAAAATTACATCATTACTGAAATCAAGAGAACAACAGCGGAAGGACTGAGTATACAAGGGCAAATAGAGCTAGGACGTGAAAATGTTTTTCATGTGTTCATTTGTTTGTTAGCAGTGATTTTTGCAGCTAATAAGGTTTACTCATGATAGGTTATTTTTACAAAACAAACCTCCAAGAGTTTAAATAAGAGTGCAAGGACAGAGTGCCAGGGAATAATGTCTTCGTAAACCTTCGGGAATTTTGACATTCTTGAACCATCTGAAATAATTGAAATAAAATTTGGTCTTCATTGTGAAGAAAAACCAGAGCCTATACAAAATGGCCTTAAAGCCCAACTCTTTCCTGAAGCCTTCTATTACCAGCTTTGCCCTGAAGACCTCACTTGTTCTTTGCTCTCATACATGTTTGAACTATTAGCCTTTCTGTTGTATACGAGTCAAGACACAAGTTCCCTGGAGCAGCAGCCTTGTCTTTCACGTGTTTGCAAAGTGGTAGGCATACTTACAGTGCATTGTAACAATTGAGAGGATACGCTGGTATTCCCAAGTGCAATCACAATCACACTCCAGATCCTACACAGTGGGAGAAATGGGCTGATATTCACATATTTTCTGTCAGGAAAATAGGGTGTTCCTAGATTTCAGAGTTTTAAAAGAGATGTGAAACACATGCAACCTACAGCAGTTTCTTTGCAACATCACTATGTAAGCGTTTGTGATTTTGATGACATTTTGTGTTAAGCTTATATATTCAATTAGTCATTAATCATTTATTTAATGGTGACAATATTTGGAGGTACATTAGAGCAATTACCTGGCTAATGCATATGGGAAGCAGTGCTTTCTTGGTTAGAAAGAGTTGGAAGCCAGAGAATGAATAAATCAAAGCTCAGAGTTCAAGTGGCATGGACATGGAAGGCTGGTGTCCTATCCCCATCAGCATGCTGAATTTCTGACTGGTAACTGCATTTCAGCTGTGGGCCCTGAGGACATCCCCAGAGAGTATAATTTTACTAAACCCTTTAAACAGCCCTGTAGATTTTAATTACGACTTTGTGTCTACTGAAGAACAGCAAAATTAGGGCTGTGACTAGATGATAAATAGGGCATGACAGATGTTAAAAGGTGTAGTGTTTGATACTTAATGTTGCATGATAGCTACTGAAACCTGGTATTTAACAGTATCTAAAAACATCAGAAACTTCTCCAGTTCTGGTCAAGACTAGGCAAATTGTAATTTAATGTATGTCACTCCGAGAAAAGAAGCTAAATAGATTCAATTAATCTATGGTAAAGTACAATCTGTTTTGAGCAGAGCTTTCAAAAACATCAGTGAGAGCAAGCTAACTTTCTAAAAACACCTGCTAAATTACAGAGTAGAAAAAGACCATCTTTCTCTGCTCAGAAAGAGCTATCTCATCACACTTCCTTGCTTTCTTGTTTCTCTTCTAACCTTGTATCTCTCCAGACTGGTTTCTTCTAAACTTTCTCTTAAAAGTGTAGCAAACTCAGACTTAATTTGTCCCAGCCAAAGTCAATTTGCTGTGTACTTTGCCCTAGGTATTCACCAGATGAAATAAGCAATACTACCAGAGGCTCCTTAGCCATTCGAATTATTTCTAGGTAGGACTTTTGCCAGCTAACATTATATGAAAGTCCATCCATCAACTGCATTGCTCTGCTTAAGAAGAGTTCTGAAGTCTAAACAAGATGCTAGGCTCGTATACCTCACTACACATCATCATTTTTCTGTTTTTTATTCCCCTTCCACCTTACAGAAATTCAGCAGTCGTTAAGCTTTAAGCGTCCCTTGGTGCTCTTAAGTCCTGTCTGTAGTGATATTATCACTCTTCTTCATCTGATGATCTTGTTATCAAGGTACTTCTGCCATATCATTGTGACCTAGAACTTTCAAATGCAATTAATTATTTTGGGTGCCCAAACACACACACACACATACACACACACACACACACACACAGACATCTTGCAGGGATGGCTGAAGAAACATCTGAAAATCATTGACCTCAAGTGAGGCACCAAGTGTCTCTGGCAGTGAACAACATCACAGCCACCACTGAACATTTTTGGCTGTGATTAACTTAGCTGAATGGGCCTAAACTGTGATGGTTGAATTAAAACCGTTCAATGTTTGTAATCAAACTCAAATGTGACAGAAATAGCCCTATGAGAGGACCATCCCACCTGCCCAACAACTCAGCATCTGTACTCTTACATTGCCTGGTGTATTGCTGGGAAAGAGTGGATGGAAATGTGTGGGTTTTCCAAAGATAACTGATGATTAGTGTATTTAGGTCAGGGGAGGATGTGAGGAACATGCATAGGACTATTTGATATTGATGGGGAAGAAGATTTTCCATTTAAGTAGCTCAGCCAGTACTGAGGGCTGGAAGAGAAAGACGGAAGGGTTGTATGGTGGTACAGGCACACTGTCAGCACACGCCCCAGGCTGTGAGCTGCACTCCTTCGGTAATGAAAAACAAGGAAGTTGCAGCAGAAATTTTATGGACACTGTGGTGTAGGAGGTAGCTGGAAATTCAGGTGTGGAAGCAGTAAGTTGAGAATTCCCATGCAATTCGTCTCCTTTTGTCAGAGCCAGCCACATGGCTGGAAAAACAGCCTGAGGGACACTAGGTGCCAGATCTGGATCGAGAGGAGGAGGGTGGGGAGTTTCTGTGCAATCTCTGTTTCGCTGTAGGAAGTGGCACTTCCTGAAGAGACCTGCTGACTCTCACACAAACACCTGAAAGACACAGGGAGAAAGCGCTAGGTGTGTTGTTGGGTTTTTTTCCCATATCCAGCTTTATGTTACTAAGATGCTGCAGGGGTTTGATTTTTAAAAGAAAAAGGTACTCTTTAACTCAATTGAGCATATACTGAGAAAAGAGGAGAAACCAATTTTAGGTAGAAATCCCTTGCACTGATAATAGTATCATAGAATGGTAGGGATTGGAAGGGACCTTTAGAGATTATCTAGTCCAACTCCCCTGCTAAAGCAGGACCACTGATCCTTGGAAACAGATCCTTATGCTTATGTGGATCCAGTCTTACCATAACAAAATGAAGCAAGATACACTATGTGTTAAAAGTGTAAACACTAATATTCAGAAGCAGTTTTCTGGGGTCTGAGAATGACTTCAGAAGAGCTATCAAGCAGACAGGCTGTAAGCTGCCCAAAAATAGAATAAACATGTTACAAATCTATGTGGTATGATTTTATCAGTGTCATTAAGGCACTGAAAAGCAGGTTTTAATAGTGTAGTAGCGTAATTGCATAATTAACATTCTTTGTCTATGCTATTGCTGAAATATAGTTTTGTATGTCGTACGTATATTCTCTAATTGTCAAAAATGTTGTGCATGATAATCCATAATAGTACAGGAAGCGCATCTAGGGGTCCATAGGAGACTCAGAGAAGAGACATCATAGGATGTCTTCAAGGTGTCTTTTGTCATCACTGTTACAGTTTCTGGTGTTTTGTCTAATATTGTGTTTCCAGTGTTGGATTAATTTTTTTTTTTTGAATGGCTGATGTCCTCTGCTCTTAGTCGCAAGGGGAAAAATGTAATTTGAGTGTCAAAATGCCCAAAAGACCCATAGAATTGATTATGGTTTACTTCATATGATAGGCAACTGGAGAAGATAAGCAGATGGGTTAATATGACCTGTACATGTCTGAGGCAAGCAGCAATATATTCAAATGTCTACCCCAGTGTGTAAGCCTCATTCCACTCTCCAGTAACACCTGTCTTAAGTCATGCACAGAGAGCGGTATTGATTTTTGCCATCATCAATGCTCTGATGTGTTGCTTATTTCAGTCATCATATTGTCGTAAAGAGAATTATGCAGATGTGGAAACATACCACACATTTTCCTCCCAAAGCTTGCCCAGCAAGACTATCCAAAATCAGCAATGGGCCTACACACACAGACCACAGCTGTGGCTGCCTTGGACAGCTGCTCTTGCCCAGCTTTTCAGAGTGGTGCATAGTGGGAGGTTGGGAAAAATCAGGCATAGACTGAAAAAAAAGAGAGGTTCAGGCTAGGTATAAGGAAAACTTTTTTTTACCAGGTGGACAGACATGGATTGGAGCAGGTTGGTTGCTCAGAAGGGCTTTGCAGTCACCATCCTTGGTGATTTCCAAGCCCCAACTTGACGAACCCCTGAGCAACCTGCTCTGATCTCACACTTGACAGCTTTGGAGGGTGGGCTAGAGACCTCCTGAGGTCCCTTCTACCCTGAATGATCCTGTGATCTTGTGAGCACTTTCAACTATCCTGGGCTAGCACTGCTACCTAAAGCAGTGGTTCACCTTCCTGATCTCTGCTGCTATTATTAGCTCCAAACAACCTTCCTTTCTGCTGACAACTAACCTGACACAAAGCCTGTTGAGTGTCATCTCCATCAATTCACCGGGGACTGCCCAAACACATGTATGGGGTGGAAACGATCAAGTGAAGGTAGTGTCACCAATGCAGAACGTGGCTGTTTCTGTGGTAGACTCCGATGGGTTTGTGCTAGAGACTGGTGAGCAGTGAATGACATTTATGCTTTTGTGAAAAATGCTTGGATCCCCTTTTCTGCAAAGAAAAGGGAAAAACTGAGTGCCCTCCATGCTCTTGCTTGGAGTGTGCGACTCACTGAGCCTTACCACATAAGCATTCCTCATAGAAAATGAAAGAACCGTACCTAATAGAATGTATATGTAAACAGAGGTAGAGAAACAGTCTACCGTAGCAGCTCCATGTGACCAGTTGGCAAACAATTGGGTAGCTTATGTAAACAATCCTGACTTCTGCTGTTATTTGCTCAGTCACAGAATCACAGCATGGTTCGGGTTGGAACTGCAGCTTGATGTTGGAACTGGAACAATTCAGTGCTCTGAATCTAGTAACCCACAGTCACGGTTTGACAAAGTCCTTGGGGCTGGAAAGCAGCTCTAGGCATGATCTATTCCAATCCCCTGCTCAGCGCAGAGGCAACTAGAGCAGGTTGCTCAGGGTCATGTCTAGTCAGGTTTGAATATTGCCAAGGGTGGAGACTCCACAGCCTCTCCGGGCATCTTGCTCCAGTGTTTGATCACTGCTCGCGGTTTCTTTTTCCACCAAAATGAAATTTCCTGTATTTCAGTTTGTGGCCATTGCCTTGTTTCTTTTCACTGGGCACTGCCGAGAAGAGCCTGGCTTCATCTTCTCTGTTTCCTTCCCATTGAGTATTTATACACAAGCCTTTTGTTCTAGAAGCTGAACAGGTCCAATTCTCTCAGCCTCTTCTTGTATGAGAAATACAAGAGATCTTCCTTGCCCTTCCTGAAGGCAGGAGTGACATTTACTCTATTCCAGCCATCAAGCACCTTCCCAAGTTGCTATAAGCTTTCAAAGGTAATTGAGAGTCATCTTGCAGTGGTGTGGATTAGCTCCTTAAGCACTTGTTGGTTCCAATCTATCAGGTCCTGTGGGTTTATATATGTCCAGTTTGTTTACATGTTCCTTGACCTGATCTTCGTGCACCAAGGATGTATCTTCCTTGCTCCAGACTTTCCCACTGCCCTCAGGGGTCTGGGATTCCTGAAAGCTGGTCTTACCACTAAAGATGAAGAAGGGAAGGCATCAAGTACCTCAACTTTTTCCATTTCCTTTGTCACTAGTGCCCCTGCCCCATTCAGCAGCGGGGGTCTACATTTTCCCTAATCTTCCTATTGATGTGGAAGTTCTTCTTGTTGCCCTCACCAGATACCTCCCAGGTGGGCTCTGGCTTTCCTAACACCATCTCTGTATGATGAAACAGTGCATCTGTATTCTTCCTGGTTATAACAGCTTTCTTCTCTGCTCTTTTGAGGATCCTGAAGCAGGTCTGATGTGAAACCAAGTTAATTCTGCTTATGTAAGGTCTTTGTCTTGGTTATTCTACACTGTTTTTTACTGCCTGAGCATTCAAACCAATCTGGCTACACTCACGTATTAGACATTGACTGTTGTGTGCACAGATGTTTGGGTTGTAGAGCCTCAGTGTGCTCAGATTTGGATAATACACACGCAGCTCTTCCTGATGGGCAGCTACAAAATTTTACACTCATGAAAAATAGATTTTAAATTCATATGTGTAGCTTTTGTTACAGGTGTCAATAACTCCTGAGAAAGTTTTATTATAATAACTCTTCTGAGTCTCCTCAGAGAAAAACAGATGAACCTGTGCAGTGTGGGACGTGCATCTGTACAGAGCATCCATCTAGAACATGATCGGTGTACGCACAGTAGGGCTGCTGCATCCTGAGCATAGCACACGTACAACCCTATCATTTAATTTGTACAGTCACGGTGTCTCTGTTACACTTGGGCAAAAATACTGGGCAAATGGAAAAAAAGGACATGTCTGGGAATTCCTGGTGTACAGGAACTCCAGCCCTTGGAAGTCTGGAAAACAGAACTTGGGATCTGACCTTTATCAACAGTAATGCTTGTCACTTACCTCAGTGCCAGTAGGATGAAGTCATAAGTAATAATCAATAATGTGTAGATTTCAGTGTAATAACATACCTAGTGTGATCCTCTGAAGGTCAGAGCTAAAAAAAAGTGATGTGTCTCCTTCTTTAAAATTCTTTTATAGGCTGGACTTGGATGGAAGCAGTTGTGTTATTGCAGATAATAATAACTTGATAATGATCAGAGTTGATAACGTCTTAGCGTGATGACCTTTACCTGCATATGAATGACTCAGAGCAGTGTTGAAAAATTCAAGTGGCTGGCAATGATTTGTGAGCATTTATTAAGTCAAATCAGATAATTGCATTTAACATCACAGATGGCTTGTATTTTCTAAAGTGCTTTTCTTTCAGTGCAATAAGATGACTCAGAAACTCAGCGGGATATTATGACCCTGGTTTTTCATTGCCTCACACCTCGTATAGTGAAATTCCCAGTGCAGAGGAGGTGTAGGTCCAATATTGCGGGATTTGATGCTATTACTATGCAAACATCAACTGTTGTGGGCAATGCAAAGCATCACAGCCCTATCCCCTTTCTTATGCCACTTTTCCTCATCAGTGTCAGATTTTGAGATAATTCTTACAGTGTTGCTTTATGTTTTCCCTTTGTATTTGGCATGCTTTTACCACCCAGAGGGACAAGGGAATTTATAATGACCCAACAGAACATGAAATTGTCCCTGGCACACAGGAAAGAACACCTATTCCACATTCCTAAAAACCTTCCACTTATTTCTGAGCAGGCTGGTTTGTTTTGCTTTTTAATAGAAAGGGAATTCCACATGTATTCCAAGCACAAGAATTCACAGTGCTGCTCCATATGGGCAAACATAACGTCTGCTATTTCTTGGCAGAGAAGCAGCAGCATAGGTCTGCTTCCTCTTGGCAGGGAGCAGGAAGGGGTAGGATTCATCTCACTGAACTTTATCTATCAAAGCATCAAGCACTCCATAAGACTACATTTCCTAGAAGTCACCAAAGGGAGGAAATGCGGCATTCAGTGAAGCTGCTTGTCATCTTCTGTGCTGACAGCAGCAGTAGCCCAGATGATCAACGAGCTTAAACTCATAGGGGACTAGCTTTACAAAGAGAAATCCTACTCTCGCTGCCTGCTTGCTTTATTTTCATTTGTCCTTGAACAGAAATGGTCACAAATAGCAAGTGGGAAGATATTTCTCTGAAGCCTCAGCCTTAAAAATAGGGTTATTTCCTTGGAAGGGCTTTTTTTCTTTTGCCACAGTGGGAACTCAGGAGAGCTTAAGAGACAGTGAAAACTGCTGCTATTTGCAATAGCATCACAAAACTATAGTATTTCTGCAGTCAGGCACTGTTGTATGCCAAGAAACACCACTCCAGAAAGAGCATTTCCCAGAGAATCTGAAATACATCTCTGCTGGAGTTATAACAAAGAACCAAGTTTCTCTTGCTAACATTTTCCACACCATACAATCTTTTCCAGTACAGGCTAACAACAGAATTTACAGCTAGCACAAACCTCTACCGTGTAAGCTGAGGGACTGACAGGAAGCAAGGTTGTGACTGACAAAGAAACAACGGGATATAAGCATGCACAGGTTTTATCTAGGCAAATTCATAGCTCGAGCTGCTGGTGCAGTGGGGATACATCAGCTGGAATGACAACAAGTAATTAACAGTTCTGTCCAGCCACTCTGCTAATCTAATCACAGCACTTCTAATCAAATCACTCCAGTAGCTCGAGTGGTGTTTTCCAAATGCCAGCGCTTGCAAAAAACTGAGCTAAGCACAAATGCAGTCATTGGGGTCTATTAACTTAAACTGATGATTGCAAATGAAGAGAAGCTTTGGGAGTACCAATTCCTACTTTCTCAAACCCACAAAGCATCATTCCAGGAAAGTGAATGGAGTTATTTTGGATTAGGCTGGGATAGAGGCAAGGGGAGGATCCAATTGCGATATCCACCATGGTTCAGTTGATGCATGGCTTAGGAGAGCAGAAATCACAGTTCATTCTGGCTGAAGTGGCTGCACATGGGTCTTCATGTCAGGGCCAAGGGTAGGTATCAGGCTGCTGGGGGTAGGTAAATAACCCAAATAATGCCCTGTGGTACTTATTTGCCTGTCCTAGCAGGAGAAAAGATCATTTTGGGGAACAGCACATAGCTACATACCCAGCTTAGGCACTATTGTTTCCTGGGCAGGAATGGGAATGTGCGAAGTGTTACTTTCTGGAGAGAAAATGCACCTTTCCAACTGTCACCCAACAACAGAAGCAACAATCTCAGCTCACTGAGCCTCTTCTGAGCTGCCACTCTAACTCTCTGGTCCCTTTTCATGCTTCCCTGTGCTTACAGATGCCTACTGGCTCCCTCTCTGTCCCCATGGTTATGTGGAGGTGAACATGGTGTATTTAGGGACAGGGAGAAGAAGTTTCTTCAGTGTAGAATTGATAGTCAGAGGAATGTTAGTGGAGAGAACATGAAATTCTTCCATTTCCATCTATATGGCTGTAAAACCTCCCACAATCCTACATTTCACTTAACCCAGCATTTTACAGTCACCCCAAAATCCCATTCCATTGAAAGTTGGATTTTATCACCTTAAAGATAAGCACAATATAAGTGGTAAGGTGTTTTTGTGCTCATCTTTGCAAAGGGCTTTGCCTGAGCTGTTGAAAAATAGTACTATTGAAAAAGTAGTAGAATAGTCTGGAGAATGGAAGACTTTCCCTTGGTAGACAAGGATGAGGTTGGAGACCTGTTGGGCAAGCTGGACACCCACAAATCTATGTGACCTGACAGGATGCACCCATGAGTGCTAAGGGAGCTGGCTGAGGTTATTGCTAAGCCACTCTTCATCATTTTTAAACAATCATGGAGGACAGACGAGGTGCCTGAGGAATGGAGGAAGGCCAGTGTCACTCCAGTCTTCATAAAAGGCAAGAAGGACAACCTGAGAAACTCCAGACCAGTCAGCCTTACCTCCATCCCTGGAAAGGTGAGGGAACAACTCATCCTTAATGCCATCTCAATACACATAAAGGAAAAGATGATTATCAGGGGTAGTCAGTGCGTACTCACCAAGGGGAAATTCTGTTTGACCAACTTGCTGCCTCCTATGAGTGCATAACTGGCTGGCTAGATGAG
>WBNH01002221.1:516178-554307 GCA_013401255.1 Urocolius indicus
AGCCCACACTGGAGTGGATGGATGCCTGAAGGAGGCTGTGACTCTGTGGGAAGCCCGTGTTGGAGCAAGTTCCTGGCAGGACCTGGGAGTCTACAGGGAGAGAGGAGCCCATGCCAGAGCAGGTTTGCTGTCAGGACTTGTGATCCTGTGAGGGACTTGGGCTGGAGCAGTCGGTACCTGAAGGACTGTTCTCCACCCACGTTGGGGCAGGGTGTGAGGAGCTGCCTCTGTGGGAGGCCCTATGCTGGAGCAGTTAATGTTTTGGAGAAGTTTGTGAAGGACTGTCTCCTGCGGCAGGGACCCCACACTGTAGCATGGGAAGTTACCGTCAGTTGTAATGAGTTCATTATTTTTAACACATGGGAAGAAAACAAAGCACAAGTTATGTTTTTGTTTTTATGTTTTATTCCTCTTTTTCTACTGGCTTGAACATATCTGTTTTGCAAGCTTATAACATAAAAAATCTGACTTATTACATATTACTTATTACATGACAAAATACAGATTCCAAATACAATTTTTTCACCTTTTTCCCAAACAACACTAGAAAGAAAAGATTTTGTAATACACCACAGCCTTGTAAGAGTTTTAATGCTTTTCCTTTTCCTTCTCTACTGCTCCAAAAATTCTTTTTGAAGAATTTTCTTTTGAGTCTGGAACCCATCCACTTTTAATGAGAACTTACTGACACCTAATCGCCATCTGCCTCCTTTAGTGTCTCTCCTAAGACTGCTTCACTTTTCCTTTTGTGCTCTGAACTGCTCCTCCATTGTTGCTGCTGTTTGTACTCTAAGTGAATTGTTAAGCGTTCTTAGGTTAAGTTTTAAGTCCTTTATTCTGTATCTCAGCTCTTCCTGTTCCAAAGCTGTACTAAAAAGCCTTTAGAGCTAAATACTTACTAGCTGCAGAATGTAGATGTAAGATTCCTACCACAACATGGATGATGCTTGCCTGTTTTACAACCCTGTCTTGTCTTACCTGAAAACTGTGTCTTTTCTTATCTCCATGTCAGAAAGGCAGAGCAGTTCTTGGCACTACAGTGTGAGAAAAGTACTGAAAATACACAGTATCTTCACAAAATTGCACTTACCCTTTTGTTGATGGCCTGAGCAAGGATGTGCCTTTAATAAGGCCTCCAAATGAGCTATCAATACTGCTTTGTTGAGGCCTTCTGCCCTTTGGTAAGTTCACCCCATGTCAGGAGCAAAGAATCTTTCACTAACTGAAGGCTGAATACGTCTTTCAAAAATGTTTGGCAAGCCTCATCTTAATATGCCTCTTACTGTTATGCCATAAAGGGTTTATAAGAAGTTTCCAGTGAATATTTTGGTGCTTTCTTTCAGTTAGAGGTTTCTTTCAAAATTCTACTGACATTTCAGGGTCTCTGGTTTGCCTGAAGGTAAGCTTCCTGTAAAGCTCTTGCATCGTGCTTTTTCACTCTTAAGAAGTTCAAATCCTAAGACTGGAATTGTGATTCTTAGTCAGATACCGGGATTTTCTTCCTGGCTGAAAACAGTAGAAAGACAAGTGATCTATAGTAGTAGATGCAAGCTGTGACATCAGTGCTATTTCTGGGCACTCCCTGCTGGGAGGAGAGCAGAGCAGCAATTAAATGGTGCATCAACTCATGGGCCCATCATGTCAACCGTGCCGTGCTGAACCATGTAAGTCAGGCTGGAAGGGCAGTATTGGTCACTGTTATCTTTTTGTTTAAACGCTGTAAGTAATGAAGTATTTTGTATTGATTTGAATTAGAGCATACAATACACACTCCACTATCAGGGTTTTTTGTCTGAAAATGAGTTGAGGTTTAGCATGAGCCAATTGGACATATTTTGTGTACCATTTTAATGGAATAACAAGATGGTAACTTACACTACATGACTGCATTTGGGGAAATTTCGTTTCCAGTCTCAAATTAAGGTGCTTAAGATTGTTGTGCCACCTTGTTGCCAGAAAGCCATTTAACTTGTGTTGAATCAGATGTGATGAGGAATCTTTCATACAATTGCACCAGCCATTCCAATTAATGGTTAGTGCAACAATTAAATGTCATTGTGCAGACATTTAGTGAAGATAAAGACTGGGAAAAGAGCTGTCCCATGTTCAGTTTCTGATGGGCTCCTTATGTTGGTGAAGATCTGAATTTATGCCTGTAATTTCAAGTTACTTCACTGACCACTAGGTATTTTATATCTCTGCTTATTTGGATCCTTCTATTGTTCACAGAAGAAAATAGTCTGTATGCTGTTTGCATCTACAGCTTGAAGGGTATTTTCTCTATTTTTATGTACAAGAGTCTTTCAGCAGCAATATACTCTCTCTTGGTTTTATTAAGTGTTCTTGCTTCAAATATACTGGCCTTAGTATTATACCAAAGGGATTAAGTAAGCAGCGCTCTGACTTCATAGTCTGAGGCATCAGGAATCAGAGCTGCAGTAGCACAAGATAAAATAAGGTAGGTGTTGTGCTACTTGGGATCCAGGATTTCTGTTTCTGGGGTTTTCTGAGGGTTTCTGCAAGGTTTGCTCAGGGCATGCTTGAGATACTCTGAAGTGGTACTGATCCACACTGCAAGCAGAGACAAGGATGATGTTTCTTTAACAATATGTAAGAAGTAAGCCTATGAGATAAACAATATGCCTGACATTTTTTTTTCTGTCAGTTCTAAACTTTGATATCTGGGAACTATTTCTTTGTAATGCCAAGATTAGATTCTGGTTCTGCTGAAAAACTTATTTCCGTAAGAAAAGATGACTGTCTCCATCTGAAGTGTCATCTGGCAAAGTTCAGCTCCTGTCCTGCTGACTTGTTGCAGTATGAAATGATTTGTGCCTTTACTGCCTGTGCTTCTGTGTTATTTTCAAGTTAAGAAATAAAATAAAAATCATCCAAGTAATGCTGGCTTTTGGACTAGTTATTGAAAAATATGAACATCATTTCTGAGAAGCATTCAGACAATTTTCCCAAAAGTCTGTGCAATTAGTTAGATTCAAAATCTTGTCCGTGGACAAAGAGGAATCACACCTTTTATGTAATGTCAATAATTTATTGGTTTTACAACTGAAATCTTAATAGTTTCATCCAAGAATCACTAACAGCACAGATTTAATTCTTTAAAAAAAAAAAAAGAGAAAGGATAATAAAAAAATATACCATTTTATACAGAAAGGAAGTTTTAATAGTAGTAGTAATAATAATATTAGTTTTATACACACTTCCTAGTTCCTACCCCTTTTCCTGGTAATATGCTCACCCTTCCACTGTCCTCTGGGTCTTCAGATCCCTGGATTCTGTCTGGTGCTTGTGGGAGCATGATGATGAAGCACCAGCATGTGGAGGCCTTTGCCAGGAGGAGTATGATGTTGGTGAATTTTTCTTCCTCATTCTAGGATCTGTTAGGACATCATCTTTATATGTTTTCTAATACATTTTTATATCTTGCTCTTTCTTCATTGGTCTGCCAGTCCATGTTACATCCAAGTTTACTATATATGGTGTGTTTTACATATGTTAAATACTTGCTCTTTTTTTTCCTTATTACCTCCCAAAACTGGTTTTATCCAGCTTCTGGTCTGCACTTTTTAAAGTGATGATGAGTGAGCTGTTGGTCTCCAGTTCCAGCCTGTGCCATATCGTTTATCATTCTCTGCCTGTATCTGCAACATCCTGTATCTTCTCAAGTCTTCCACTGTCATGGCAAAGAAATACAGGCCTATATATCTTGGTACTGCATCTTTATGTTAGAAACATACATATCTTATTCTATGCAGAATAACTGCTTGTTATGACCGTCTGCATAAAACTATTGCTGTACAACACAGAGATGAGCAAAGCAAATAAGGTGTAGCCACCTGGTCAGGAGAAAAATTACCATGGCAGCTAAACCAGGTGAAAGCAAAGCTTCAGGCAGAGCAAGACAAACTCTGACAGAGCCAGTCTGACAAGTCTTTCACCTGAATGACAGTACTGTAGTACTGCCCTATATGGCTGCAAAGCTCCGTCCATGGAGGTTTTCAAGACTCAACAAGACCATGAACAACTCAGTCCGAATTCAGTGTTGACCCAGTTTTGAGCAGCAGGTTGGAGTAGAAACCCCCAGGGTCTCTTCCAGCCTACATAGTTCTGTGAGTCTGTACTGATGCAGACTCATAGACATATTTAAAATGTAAAAGTTTGTAATAAATGCTGGGAGGGGTCTGTTATGCCCAAGCAATATATCTTGGTGTTACTCATTCAATCTGGAGTCTCTTTTTATGCCATAATGTTTCACAAATACACCTCCTAGCCCCACTAGCTCAGCCTTGAGTGCTGTTGGTCATAAAGGCGTCATCTGATGCTCCATAGACTTTGTTGTTACTGAGTTTGTCAATGACTTTGTTGTCACTTCAGACCATATTTAGTCATTCACAAGATTCAGTTTCTTCTAAAGCATCACAAAAGTTTCTGTGATTGATCATCTCTTGCTATAAATTATAGTTGAAGTAACTTCTGTTATGTGGGATCACATTAAGCTGAATCTTAACTGAACAAATCCTTCAGCAGAATTTCAGTGAGTCTCATAATAAATGACTGGACTCTGCAGTGCATTAACATCTGATGGTAATGAAGCTCAGTTCCCATTGTGTATTTGCATATTTATTGTAATGCTATTGGACCAGTGTGCTTTTCTGATAGAGAATTCAGCAGGTATACAAATCATACTCATAGTTACGTCCACATGCAAATGACCACTCCTGGGAATTTCATCCTTGGGTAACAAACTGCACATAATCTAGGCAAGTGTTAAAACATTCTAAGTAACAGTCTTGTGTTTGAGAAAGTAAATAATCTCCATCCAACATTAGTTAAATATATGACACAACAGTTAACACTGACAGTTAACAGTGTTGTGTCTGTATTGTATTTGAGGTTGCTTCTGTCCAAATGCCAAACAGCAGATGAATGGACAGTGAGGTGAATCAAGAACTGACTGAATGATAGAAGCCAGAGAGTGGTGATCAGGGGTACTAAGTCAAGTTGGAGGCCTGTGGCCAGTGGGGTTCCACTGGGCCAGTCGTACTCAACATCTTGACCAATGATGTGGATGAGGGAACAGAGTGTTCAGGCTGCTCAGTGTGTGGAGTCTCCTTTCTGGAGATTTTCAAAACGCACCTTGACATGTGACCTGATGTAGGTGGACCTGCTCTAGCAGGAGGTTGGACTAGATTATCTTTACAGATCCCTTTCAACCTCTAGCATTCTATGAGCCTATGAATCCCATCAAACTTTCCTCACGAGAAGGTTAAGTCTTAGAGATGGGATTTTGTGAGATGCCAGCAGCACACTGGTTCCTTCTGTGCCTTGGCCTTTCCCAGAGCTTGTAAGTTTTGTTTGCAATAGTGTCACTTTCTCTTGGCCATACTTTAAATCATGTTTGTACTACTCCTGCAGCCTGACCTGTGTGAGTTGTGCATTATCCGTTTACTTATGCTGTTGCCAGCTCAGTTTGAGTGATAATGAGTCTGCATTTCTTTAATGCCATAGCATGAGCTCTCTGCAGCAAGGTTTAGATGTTTCTCTACAAGCAGGTCTCAGCATTTCACCTGCCAGGTTTGCAAACTCACCTGTGGCCACCACTTGCCATAAAGCAGCCAATGCACAAAGTAGCAGGTTCTCTAACAGCAGCAATGCAATATCACATTCATCATGAGAAAAGGGGCTCGGAGCCTCTTCCTGCTTTCCAGCTTCGTGCATAAGCAGAGTGCGTCTTTTTCTCTGTTGAAAGATTAATGTTATGTATTGTAAGTGTCTATTTTTCAAATGTTCAGGAGTTTAAGTTTTTATCAGATTTTGGAGGAATGGTGCAGATGGATTTAAGATTTGCACTGATGTTCTTTTTGTGAAATCCTTGGGCATCTTGACAAAAACTAAATCCAGGTTTTACAGTGCTTATTCTAGATGCAGAAAAGTGCTGGCATAACATGACTACAGCAACAGCACAACAGAAAGATTCTGACACCAAGCAAGGGTGAGTGGCCAGGAGAAAAGGATCTGTACTTCCCTCAGTGCCCAGGGGTGCCTGATCAGTGCCATCTGCAGCAAAGCATCACCAACAGCACCTTTTAAAGGGATGCTGCATGAGTATCTTCCACTACATAAATCTGGAATTGCTGGGGTATCTTCTTGTAGATTATCTGTTTTGTATGTCCAATGGCAGCTATTTAAAAGCTACAGGAAAGAGTGAAGTAATGTAGGCTTTGATTCTCGTGCAAGAGGAGACTTGACTCACTGCAAGAGGTTGGATGAGCCTAGGCATCATTTACTTCCACTCTTTTGATCGGAAGGATGTTGCTTGTTGGTGAACACAGGTTATCCTAATCACAGTGAAGGGCTCTCATTTGCTGTTCTTTCACGTTCAAACTCTTCCACCAGAAAGGAGGAGAGAATGGATATACTGAGAATGTAGAACTGCAGAGCACTTACTGGGCTGCACAATCTGTGAGAAGCATTTGCCAATAGGGGTAAATGGAGCATCTTTTCATCTTTCTGCTTGGAGAATGAGAGAAGTGGGAAAGGGGGGAGCATTACTGTGAGTCTCCTTGAACAGTTAAACAGAAGGGTGCAGACGTTGCTTACACATCGCTTAGCAGAGATGATAAAGGTCAAGCAGTGCAGACGTAGGACTGCAGAATTTCAGAGCAGATGTGGCTGACTGGACAAGATTGACCTTGAAACAAGAAAATATAAATCCCATCTGACCTCTGGCAGTTCTTTTTGCTAATGTCTCTATTTACATTTCCTGCTGGATTGTCGTCAGTCCCTCAGTGAGTTGCCTTTGAGGAGCGGTATGACATCACTCTGCATCAATATGTGGTATTTTTAGTATGTTTGGATATAGTTCCCTTTTTCAGATATGCACCAAAAAAAATCTAAGCCTGTTGGACTTATCTGGAAATGACAGTTGGCTTTTTTGTTTTGTTTTTTTAAAGACAGCCATCTGTCTATCTCAAGCCTATTCAGAGTTCCCACAGGCAAAGTGTTTTTAACTATTTCTGTTACAGTTGTATCAACTGTTTTGTAATTATTGCTTTATAGCTTTTCCCTGCTGTATCAACATCCCTTTTTTTTTAATTTTAGCCTTTTTTAAGAGAAATCATAGAATTATCAAATGGTTTGTGTTGGAACAGACCTCAAAGATCATCTAGTTGCAAGCTCTTTGCCATGGGCAGGGACGCTTTCCTCTACACCATGTTGCTCAAAGCTCCACCCAACCTGACCTCTAACACTTCCAGGCATGAGGCTCCTACAATCTCCCTGAGCAACCTGTTCCAGCACCTCACTGCTCTCACAGGGAATAATTTCTTCCATACATCTAATCAAGATCTACCCTCTTTCAGTTTAAAGCCATTACCCCTTGTCCTATTGCTGCATGTAAAAGTCCCGCTCCAGCTTTCTTGTAGGCTCCTTTAGGTACTGGAAGGCTGATGTAAAGTGCCTCCAGAACCTTCTTTTCTCCAGGCTGAAAAACCCCAGCTTCCTGTCACCCAGAAGAATTCTCCATGTATTATTTACTGAAGAGCAAAACTAAGTGCAAAGCTGTACTTTCAAGTGGTACTTCTACTTACTGCTGTCTAAATATCCTTTTACAAGTAAAAGGTATAAACACATTTCTTTCTCAGCAAACTCTCTCTTCCGTTATAACTCAGTGAAAAGCATATTTTGTGTTCACAGACCCTGTGAATCCATGTAACTCTTTCCCATTTTCTCTGAACATTTAAATTAACAAAAATGTAAATTAATTAAAGATAATTCAGATAAGATGACCTGCTGCTGATGGTCTTGATTCCACATAATAAATTATTCTCAGTTAGGTAAGTAACCTGAGGATTTTGTTTAGCCTTCGTCTCTTTTTATATCTATATTTCTTTGTGTCCTGCACTGTTTTCCACAAATGTTCAGTAACTACACCTAATACCGTATAATTGTACTCTGAAGTCACATGTGATTAAGTCTTCCATCTCTGCCTCAGCAGATATTACGTATTCCTACCTAGACCATATAAATTTGAAGACTGAAAGTCATCTGACACAATCTAGCATCTAATTTGTACTCCTCTTTCACTCAAGGCAATACATACACTATCTTATTCAAGATAACACGGCTTTCAGGAAGGCTAATATCTCTTTCTCTAACTCTGAATAAAAATTGCATTGGGAATACTCCATGGCAACATTTATAATGAGAAGTGAATTTTTGGAGTAGAAATAATTTTAATTACATTTGTTTTTCCCCAGAGACTCAGATTGTCCTGTCTTTGAAATAATCTAATATATTTTGCACCATAGGGCTCTGAATATATTTCACTATGTTATTAAGAGCATTATTTAGTTTAATACTGCAGTAACTATGAGCTGGATTGGCCCATTTCCTGCAGAAGCTAATAAGATACAGAACCGGGCAAGTATTGCAAAGTTGCTTTCATAGACTTCTCTGTAAATCTCCGCCTTTAGGCTTATGGATTTACATGAATATGGGATTGGCAAAGCATATGACCTCCTGCTGATAAAAGGAATGTAAGATTCACAGAAACTCTATGCTCCTGAATACTCCATCAAAAATCTGCATGGACTCCTAGGAAAACAGAAGTTCACCTCCATCTTCTAGGGGTAGAAGAAGACCTATTCTATATTCTATAGAATAGATGTTCGTAAAACCCAAGCATTCGTGCATTCATTTGCTGAAATAAATATTTATGAGTATAAAATATTACAGGAGGGCAAAGATACTGAATTTTGTCCAGCTGGTTGGTCTTGAAATACTGCCAGCACATATTAGCAATTTCTAAGATAAGTAGGACTGGGACATCTGTCCTCTCAACTGTCCACCTCAATAATAATGCCATGAGCGTTGTGACCAGTTTTGTTAACCTTTCTAATATTGTTTCTCTCACTAATCATACCAGCAAGTGTGTGCATGGATATAGCCTACAGGAGTAATTAAAGCTGCGAAGCTGCTTGGCATGCAACTAGCCTAGCTGGTACCCATCTCACAGCACCCATCTGCCGTATGACTGTGGAGTTCACGTTAAGAGCATTGGTAATTACAGGTTTGTGGACAAAGAACAACTGGAATGTAGCCAAAAATACAGAAGGGAAGATGCCTAGTATGGCAGACGCTTCTACAAGGTCACCTTATGATGCCCTATGATCTTCTCTGGCTACTCTTTATGTGTCCTTGTAGCATAGCAAAGATTGATGTCCATCTACCAAGAAACACCTTCTGCATTAAAATATCGGTAGCTTTCCAGGACACACAAGCCATCTGAGGGAGGGAATCCAGCCTGTTGTTTCTCCATGTTCCAATAAGAGAGGAGTCTGAATGCAGTGTCTGACATTCAGAGATTTGAGCTATTACTCTTTAGCCTATGAATTCTTAAAGACCAGTTGAAAAGGAGGCCTGGAAAATCTACATTTAATAGCATTTCTACAGTCCAGTACTTTCACACATAGTATGCTGCTCCTGAAAAAAGCCAATGCTGTTGTCACTGGTAGTCCCAAAACCAATGATGTCTATGCATTTATCTGTGGTATCTATAGAAATGGATGGGAATTGTGCTCTTTTTAAGGAAAGAGGCTTTTTCTGTCAATGCACAAGTTCTTCCATGCTGCCTGTGGTGGTTGTCTGGGGAATCATCAAGAAGATGAACGCTTCCTAAAGGCTGCATTGGTATGTGAGATCAGTCATGTTCAGAGCTGTCTTTTGTTCAATGTCTTTAGAAGCCATAATTGTCAAATGGCTCTTGAACACAGTTACTTGAAAAGAAAAGGTATCACAGGAGTACAGCTCAGGCTATTTCTGGGATGGCAGCCAACCCACCCAACTACTCCCCTTGCAACTGACTGAATACCTGTATAATTGCAGAATTGTAGGACGAAGAGATTGATGATAATAAAGACCCACATGGGTCATTTGGTTCTGTCTTGTCCAGTTGGGAAAACCATGCAACAGCTGTTAATTTGTAAAGGTTTTAATCTACACTGTACCCTAAAGTATACAAATACATCCTATCATCTTAAAACAAACTTCAAGTCTGCAGTAGATGATTGAAAAGTTCCATTCACGGACCTTGTCAATGTCTCTGGAAAGAAATGTTAAATAAAACTCTTAAATTATTCTAGGAAGTGGTGTACTACCTTGTGTTACAGAGAGGACAGAAGAAAGAAAAACACTTCATTTTCCCCTGGCAACCAACATGACCCCAAATCTGATAGTTGCTTTACCACTGATGATGGATACAGGATATACCAATCAATCACCTGAGAATTGAATGACTCTAGAACCACCACTATCTTCCATTTACATTCTTTTAGGTTGCTCAACATCCAGAGCTTCATAAAAATATGAAATGTTCTTCTTTCACAATCGTTCCACCTCAGAAGTTGAATTGTATTTATCAAGGATAAAAACATTTTCCTTTCTTCTACTAAGAATGATCCTCATAAGTGAATCTAAATGTGATATATAGAATATCATGTAGGCTGTGTACATACAATGTAAATATGATGAAAAAAAAAAGAAACAGTAGCCCATCCTTCATGATTTCTTAAAGATACCAAAATACCAAATACCAAAGACTAGTATCGTGGGCTTCATTTTCCATCTTGAGGCATTTCAGGTTGTTAGCAGCAATTCCCTGAACTTAGCAGATACCATTTTAAAATTAGTTGGGGCTCTGTAGCTCATCCCTTTTTTTTTTTTTTTAAACTCTCCATGAATTTAATTTCTGGGATGTTTAAAAGTCATCTTCTAAATTTCTAGGGAAACAAGTACTTATTGCTGATATATAGCATTTGATCTTAGGCCAGCATTATTATTTCACCTAAGTGGTTCTTCTCCCTTTTGAACAATTTCCCCTGAATATAAGGAACTGTCAGTCCCTTCCAATCCTTCATTTGTGAAAACTAAATAAACCGTGATCTTTCCATTTTTCCTCACAAAATGCATACTCCATTTTTCAGAGCCTTCTGTGTTCTTATTCCATTTTTTTTTTAGTGACTCTGCTTTCTTAGTGTTTATAATACCTGTCCACTTTGTGTCATCTGTAAATTTCATTAGCAAGTGATTTGATTCTACCTCCTAGGCCACTGGTATATTAAATAGCATAGGTGCCAATACTGGTAGCTGAGGCAGTAACCTCTGTTGTCCTTGTAACTCTTTTTAAAATAGGATTTAGTGAAGATTTTTCCTTAAACAGCTATCTGCTTCACATTAATTTCTAATATCTTCAATAAAATATATCTCCTATAAAATGTTGTAAGAAATGCTTAACTTAAATCTATCTAGGTTATATCTGCTGCATTACCTTTGTGTAGGAAATCATAGAATCATAGAATGGTAGGGTTGGAAGGGACCTTTAGAGATCATCTAGTCCAACTCCCCTGCAGAAGCAGGTCCACCTAGATCAGGTCTCACAGGAATGTGTCCAGGTGAGTCTTGAAGACCTCCAAGGAAGGAGACTTCACACCCTCCCTGGGCAGCCTGTGTCAGGGCTCCCTCACTTGAGCAGTAAAATAGTTTTTTCATATATTCAAATGGAACTTCTTGGGTTCCAGCTTCATCCCATTACCCCTTGTCCTGTTGCTAGCTACTGTAGAAAAAAGGGATGTCCCAACCTGCTAACACCCACCATTTAGATATTTGTAAATGTTAATGAGATCTCCCCTCAGTCTCCTCCAGACTAAACAGCTCCAGTTCCCGCAGCCTTTCCTCGTATGAAAGATGCTCCAGTCCCCTGATCATCTTGGTGGCCCTGCGCTGGACCCTCTCCAGCTGTCCCTCTTGAGCTGCAGAGCCTAGAACTGGACACAGGACTCCAGATGAGGATTCACCAGGGCTGAGTAGATGGGGAGTAGAACCTCCATTGTCCTGCTGGCCACACTCTAAATCACTGATTTTATTAAAAAAAATTCTTTCTCAGAATCATGTTTTGCTCCTTCTCTGAAGACAGGTACTGCATTTCATTAAGTCCTTCCTTCTGGACTCGCCATTTCACATTCCAGTTAATTCAATGGTCTGGGATAGGAAATTCCTACATCTTGAATTGTATTGCATTAAATGATCTAAGTTTTGTTTCCGTCACAAAAATTGGAAGCCCTAATCCTCTTATTTAATTAGGGATTTGCGTTTGCTCATATTGCATTTTGATATGAAGAACTCAACCTAGCCATAGTTATTTTTATAGACATTTTTTCTGGAAGGACTTAACACTCACGGAAACAGACTCCAAATCACCACTACTTCCTCTTGATTCTTTGGCCATATAGTAAATAAATAGCTGCGCTCCCCTGCTCAGACCTTTACAGCTACCAGTTTCCCCATCAATTGATGCTAGAAAATTAAAAAAATATATAATCACATATAATTTGCATTATTTAACCTGTTGTTTTATAAAGAGTATAACCCACATTGCTGTTAAAAGCTACATTTTCATAAGAAGTCCCTTATACAGTACTTGTAGTACCACAGTAATTTTCCCAAAGACATTGTGGTTTAACCATGACATTGCACTTGTATTTTTTAACAGTCAAAATTTCACTAATTTTACAGAACTTTCCCAGCCTTGCAGCTGCTACCAGCCTGTTTTACACTGTTGTACATAGTCTTTAATTTTGTAGCATGTATGACAAAAGGAAATTGGGCATTGGTTGCTTACTAAGTCCTCATTTTCTCAGGCTTTAACATAAATGTTGTTTTTTGTTTGAGATAAAGTGCCATCATCTAGGATTTTTAAGATAAAATACCATGTATTTTCTATTAGAATTTCCCCTAGAGGCTTTATAAACTATCCATTATTCATTCTCACACAGGTTCTTTTTCCTATTTTGGAGTATATAACTTATATAACCCTCCTGCAGAAGCAAGTTCACCTACATCAGGTTGCATAGGTATGTGTCCAGGCGGGTCTTGAAGACTTCCATGGAAAAAGACTCCGCAACCCCTCTGGGCAGCCTGTGCCAGGGCTCCGTCACCCTCACAGTGAAATAGTTTTTTCTTATATTTAAGTGGAACTTCTTGTGTTCCAGCTTCATCCCATTATACCTTGTCCTGTTGCTGGCTACAATAGAAAAAAAGGGATCGTTTCATTCATCCTCATGTAGCTCTGAGCAAATCAAAGGATCAGCTTTGGTCACGGTATTTTTTTTATAGATACCAACCTTGACCCATGAATTGTGCCGTCTCAACTATTCGTTTCAGGTTTTCAATAATTTTCATGGTTGGTCTAAACTGTACTAGGGAATATATTTATCAAAACCACAAAGACAGAAATGATGATTTAGCCCCTCCCTGTAAGCAATGACAATGGATTTCAATTCATGACGTACAGAAGACACATATTTAGCTATCTGAACATTTTGGAATTTCTCTGCTGTCCTGATCATACTTGTAATTTATTACTTAAATATAGGTGAAAACTATTTCACTGTTCAGGTGAGGGAGCCCTGGCACAGGCTGCCCAGGGAGGATGTGGAGTCTCCTTCCTTGGAGGTCTTCAAGACCCGCCTGGACATGTTCCTATGCAACCTGATGTAGGTGAACTTGCTTCTGCAGGGGGATTGGACTAGATGATCTCTAAAGGTCCCTTCCAACCCCTACCATCCTATGATTCTATGATTTCCACATAAGAGAAAGAAATGTGATTTCAGGTACTACTGATCTTTATCACAGCAATTCATCCGACCAGTGTTTTTCCCCTTTACCTACCCGAGAGCTGACTGTGCATCACATTCAGTCACTCAGCTTTAGCCTTCACCCTGCATCTCCTGCCCTCTCGACCAGATACCTGACATATCTCCCTCAAGGAAACAGGGAAGGACAATATTGACCTCCGGTAGCATGAGCATTGCACAAAGGCTGGAACTGCTGATCACAAGATTAGCAGTAGCCTAAAACTGCATCATCCAGGGCAGTTGTTAATCCTGAAGATGACTCATGTTGTGGACATCTGAAACATTCCCAGAGTCCTGCAACTGTCAATATTGATTCTTCTTTCAACTAAAACAACTATTGCATTTAATTAGAGCTCACCAGAAAATGATTCTTTTTTAACAAATGAAAATATTGACTTTCCAGAAAGGAAAAAAAAAAAAAAAAAAAAAAAAGAGAAAGGTGTAACACAAATATCTTTGGCCAGGAATCAATTTTCAACTCCAAATTCTTTAAGGAAAATTTTTAAAACTAGCATGGACTTGAAAACACAGTAACCCAAGGGTTTATATTCTACATGGGAGTCTCCTTCCTTGGAGGTCTTCAAGACCCGCCTGGACATGTTCCTGTGTGACCTGATCTAGGTGAACCTGCTTCTGCAGGGTGATTGGACTAGATGATCTCTAAAGGTCCTTTCCAACCCCTACCATTCTATGATTCTGTCTTCTCTCTGGTGCTTCCCTGTGCACCACACTCCTTGACTGAACTTTTCCTCTCCAGCACCTATCTCCTCTCTGAGCCCTCCAGTGCCTACAAGGAGACTGGCAGGCTGCAGTGCTCAGCCCAGGGTGGCCCCAAGTGCTCCAGGTACAACTCCAAATACAGCCTGAGTACTGAGTCACAAACCAGACCCTTTTCATTCCTTGGAGATTAGGATGCAGGATTATGTGTAAGAGTTAGATTATTCTATTCATTATTTTTCAGCTATTAGAAATAGTTGAGATTAATTTGTCTATGATTGGAGCAAGATTGAAATAACTCTCATTATTAAGTAACATAGCTGCATATCTGCAAGAATCCTGCATTGTCTATCTTTCCTATGTAAATAATAATAGCTATTTTCTCTGGCTATGAATATTACATGTCAGAGCTAATCTTCAGTCCCCTTTGCTTACTTTTTCAATATTTTTGGCTGCTTCTGTAAGGAAATATATAATTTGTCTGCCACCTCTTGCAAAGCAGAGTTAACATCTCCTTAGTGTTTTCCATTAATCCCACAGTAGTAGAGTTTCATTCCCTTCATTTATAACATTTTCTTTCTTTCTGCCTATGTGAAGAATCTTCATTACAAATTGTTATTTCTGAGTTATGCACCTTCTGCTGTAAGGAATGGTATCCTGCAAGTGTTTTTCTAGTTACTGGTTTGTTCAAAAAAGGTTTCCTGAGCCTTGTCCTCTTGCTCCTCCCACGCTGTCTCAGAAAGGAGGAAGGATATTAGCCAAAGGGAAAATCCCTCTTATCATGAACCATAGCAGCTTCGTGGGCAAGAGTTTCAACAGAAGCCTGGCTTTTGGGGCACAGGCCCTCATGAAGAACATCAGTTAAACACCCCTAAGCACATTGCTCTTGTTGTCAGCACTTGTAAGAGCCAGACCACTCTGGCCATAGCACTACAATATGCACACCCTTCAAAGTAGGGGGAGGCTTCATCCCAGCCTTTTGTCTTATCGTTATATGGCCAATTACAGGATCAGGAAACTGTGGGCATCCAAGCAGGATTTCAGGAGGCCTTAAAAAATTAACCTTAATTTTATGTGCCTAAGAAAAAAAAAATTGGGGCACTATCTCTGATAGCAATAACACAACTAAAATCAAGAACCCGTTAGTGCTATCCCAAATTGATATGTCCTACCAACAAAGGGTTAAGAAAGCAAGTAAAGTAAAAAAGAAACAAAAAAAGTATTACTTTCCCTTGAAAGAATAAGCAGGTGATGATACCTCTAGTCTATTTTAATGGGCACATGTTGCCATTACTAGTGAGCTGGTGTGGTGTGCACTGAGCTGGTGACAAGTACAAGATCAGAGTACAATTGTTGTAGGCATCATGAGAGAAGTGCTGAGTATGCCCATGTGTCTTCCCATGCGCTGCCTTAGTGATCTGCCAGAGCTCAGTGACTTTGACAAGCAGGAGCAGGGGAGAAGGTACCAGTGGCTTATCAGGACCATTAAGGAAATTGGATAGGTGGAACCGGTGCCTCAGAGCAAAAGGATGTATCACTCTGTGAAGCTGCCGCCGCTTTATTGAGGATGCAGAACTGCTGTTACAGCCCGTGAAACACTTGCTAACACTGTCCATTTCAGGCAAATCATCACTAAATTCCTTAATTCTCATTCTGTTCTGCTAATGAGGATCTTGTGTGTTTCTACATCTGGGATCTCTAATTAATCAAACACTTAAACCACCTAAGGGCAAATTATGTTCTTTGAGAGGGGAAGATGCAATCAAGGACAAAAAGGTCCAATCATTTTAGCTAACTTCTTCTTTAAGTGTTAATAGAAAACAGAATATAAATGGAATGTCATTTTACTTTAATTAAGAAAAATGAAAATAATTGTGTATTCTACTTCCACTTGTGACACCTTGTTGGATGCTTAAAGTACAATTAAATTGAGGTCAGACAATTTCTGAAGTGAAGATTCTTGGCGCCTCTGCTGAAGAGAAGACAGCTGTCTATAATAATGATAATCTGATATTATTTCATTTACAGTCTTTTCATTCTGCAGTTGTTCACTTCCTTTTCTTTTTTTGGCTTGAATTTTTACATATTTATCCCATTTTTAATTCTCAGTTAATGCTTCTCTTTCTTTTATCCTTCCTTTTCCCATGTTTTCTATAAACTATTTTCCTTCTTTGCCTGTTCCACCTCTCTTTCTGCCTGTCTCACCTGCATCTGTGAAAGACCACTGGGAAACCTTGTGAATAATGAAATCCTATTTTCATACAAATATTTGGATGCAATTTTAGGTGATGATGGATAATGATCACTCTCCTTTTTGCATGGCCTTTGGAAGGGATCAAGCAATGCAATGGATTTGACCTTGACCTTGCTACCTGAATGGTAATGATTACATATAGATACTGCTTCTTCTAAGAGTCATGCAAAATGCATGTGCCAGACTCTATTCTCTCTCACTGTTCAGTAGCTGTTTGGGTATAATTTATTCTTGAGATGACAGAATGCAGTTTACAACTTGTATCCTGTATACTTAATGAGACAATTATTCCAGGAGAGTCTGAGCTGTTCAGCAAAATTGACACAGAACAAACAGAAGAACTGCTGGAAATGAAGACCAAGTTTGTTTAACCCGATGGGCTCCCACTTAGGCTGTTCTTTGCTTGCATGTAACTTCCATTGGTAAAAAATGAGGTCTTAAAAATTTGCCCTGAAAGATGATTCCAGCCAAGTTTCCCAACACTGTCTACAAAATATTTGGACTTTCAGAAGATGTTGTTCTTTTCTCAGTGTTAACTGTGAAAGTAGTGGTGAGTAGAACTGAGAAGAGGAGAAGGGAGAAGGATGAGTCTTTCATTCCAACTGGCACAGTGAGAGTGCTGTCTACCAAAAAACAGGGGGAAACAGCCAAGAGAGAAAATTCAAGTTGTAAGCAGAGATGGCTCAGTGTCTTCCAAAGCACTGTAATACAGTACGTATACTTCACACATTATTTTTAGTTTACAAATGTTTGTTGACAGGAATGACAAATATAATGTGCATATGGGAGTGAGGAGCAGGAATGAAACATTCCGTCTCCACTTGAAATAGTTTCATCCTAATCCAAACAAACACGCACCTGCAAATTCCTCCCAAGTCATCCAGCTGAAGCTCAGAGATGACTCACATCATGCTTGGCTGCAACACTTGCTAAGGTAGGTCTGTGTGGACACGGCGTTTCCTGCAGTGCCGTGGGATGCTGAACAGTTGGGAGGAGCAATGTTGCAATGCACCAATTTTAAGCACAGACTTTCTTCTTTCCAAGCAACTGAAAAAGATTTGCCAGCAGAGTTGTTTTAAAAAGGAATAAATACAGTTCAACATAGTCTGGGGACGAGGGATAATTTAAACACAACTGCAGATCTGGACGTGTTATTTACTTACTACTTCAACTGGTCTGCTCAGGATCTCTTCAGTACTGCTGTTGGTCAAATTCTGTGGCAGTCCTTAATCACAAAACAGTCCTCGTAAGGTCACCACAGTTTTTCACCATAAAGCACAAAGATCATGTGTTAATAATATCAGATACTGTGTATTAGTCTTTAGAAAGACATCTTTCAAGATATGACTGCCTGGCATTTCTGCATGGAAGCAAGACTGGAGAAGAAACCACAATATATGACACCACAAGTTACTGCTGAGTGCAGAACCCAATGCATGTTGAATCGTATAGCTCAAAAGCATAGCTGTAAAAACCAACAGGCTCATACTTCTATACCTTTGTCCTTTTTTATTATAATTTGAATATACTTACTCAGTTTCAAAGGATAATAGTAGTCTGTAATTATTCTTAAAAATTACATATATTTTTAGTAGATTTGAATTATTCAGAACATCAGAACAGTCTGAGGACACTTTGTTCAGTGAGTGGGCTTGTCAGTGTCAGGCATTTGGGTAAGAGTTGGGTGGGAGGTGCCTTTGCCATTGCTCTCCATGGGGTGCAGAGCTGGGCAGGACAGATGGGCACAGCCATATCAACAAAGCAGGAGCCAACATCAGTCTGTCACCGAGACTTTAGAGTGGCCACCAAATCTTGACCATCATGAGTCTGATCCTCTGACTAATAGTTTTGGCTGGATGACCAACAGTCATGAAATCCTTACTTCATGGCCAAGTGTTGGGGAGTGTGTTGAACCACAGTTTCATTTTTAAAAAGACAAATATTTCAATTATCTGAGTTAATTTTTGCATTGACTTAATGGGGACTATGATTTTTACCATGCTTTTAATCAGAATGACACTGGATAGGCCAGGACATAGTCATTATCTTCTAAAATATGTTCTTTGATTTCTTTGGTGGTGTTATGCTCTTCAAAGAAAAGGAGGGGGGAAGATGGTGTTGTCATTGATACTTTTCACTGGAAATGAATCCAAGCCTAGGCTGAAGTTTGGAGACGGTGCTCTACTTGGTCCTTCCTTTTCTTCAGAAATATATAGGAAGGGTTTTTTTGCCTTGCTTTACTGATGCTTAATTTTGTTCCCATGGTGACAGGTCCTTTGTAAATATCTGAGAGATGCTCTGTGAAGAGAACTAGTTTCAAAATGCACAAGGTTCAGAAGAGAGTCCTGCTCTTTTTGTCCCTTCTACGCAGAAAAAAATGCCTCAGAAATTGAGTCCAAGTTTAGAAAGAATATATACATGTCAATCTTAATTGCATTTTCTGTGTTATCTTTGACTGGATTTGAAAGTTCTGATCAGAGGATTGCAATAATGAAAACAAGATCTGGGTAAGCAGAATTGAGGTTCTGAATTTGATCTGGTCAGTGTGAAAAAGACAATAAAAATCAAACAAAAGAAAGGTAACACACTATCAAAAGAGAAATGCAGTCTCATTTCCCTAAATGGAAGACTCTTATATCTGTATTTTGGAACTGGAATAAAAGTGGTATCTTTCACTTCTGTTTCTGCAACAAGGGTGCAGAAGACACGGGGGCACAAAGAGCAAATCCGCTCCAGTTGTCTAATTGGACAGAGTTGTTGCTAAATGCCAGCCTGACCTAAATGGAACTGAAGGATTTTTACCAATCTTTCATCCTTTTGTGTTTTCTAAGGTTAATCTTCCTTCCTTTGTATCTCTCTCACTAGGCTGCAGCTGAGAGAACAAGAGGTACAGCTGAACTCTGAGCATCTTACCATGTCCAGCTGATAAGGAGGTAGTTTTCTTGAGCCAGAGCTAAATGACCTATTCATAATACTTGTTTTTCAATTAATTTAGTCTTTTCTCTTGCACATCAGTTTGTCATGAAGAGACCAGTTTTTATAAATATGTTCTTTGTCCAATGTCATTTGATGAATCCTTCTAGAGAAAATAAAGTAACTGCCTTTGCATTGCTTGAAAACTGCCACTTCAAGGCTATTTGCCACTCATTATGGCATCACTGCTGCAAATATGAATAAGCAGATGGGCTCATCAGGACCACTCTGCAGCTGTGCCCTGGAGGAGACAGAGCAGCAAGTGGCATCTATTTTGGAAGTCAGTATTTGAGTTTTGGTCATTACAGCCAAGTTGGTTCAAATTTTCTTCACAATTCCAAACTAGCGCTGGACAATGTCCCCAAACTGTTCCATTTTACATGTATAAGATAGCATGCAATACAGCTAGAGCAAAAATTAGCACAGGGCTGTGTTCTGCCTCTCCCTTTCCTGGGATGGCCACTCTTCTCTCTTTTCCCAACAAACTGCCGAAGTGGAGATGATAAAATTGTCAGTTGGAGGGATAAAATGCTCAAGACCATGTCCAATACTGCCAGTTCAACCACATCTGCTGCAGGGGCAGATCATCAAGAGATCTGTGGATTCTCAACCCTCATCCAAAAGAGTTGTGTGACACATGAGACTTTGATGGAGGGGGCTGCAGTATTCACAAAATAAAATATTCAGATTATCAATTAGCAGCAGGCTTGATCTGATTGCAATAGGTGGTTTTATACAGTTAAACAGATGTAATCACAGCAACAGGGAAGCAAAAAAACTTCAAACACAAGCAGCAGGTCCTGGTTTGCTATGCTGGTCTGTGGATTTCCCCCCTTATCCACTCTGTAGATGAGAGGTTTTGCTGCTTCCTCCCCGTCTCCACTCCTCAGATTAAAAGCCTGAGCTCTATGACATATGGCCGCTCCGATCACAGCAGATCTCTGGGCTTGTTTCCAACATGCTATAACTCCAATTTAGCAGAATGGCACTTATAGATGTCCAGTTAAAATGTCCCATTTTATCAGGGAAAATGCCTTCCCAATGGTACTGTTTGCCCCTGAATAGAATTCAGGAATCATTCTGTGTGTTATTACTTTTATTTTCATAAAGGATGCAGGAATGAAATGCTTAATGTGATGTCCTAATTAATGCAAATATGCCAAAAACCTTTATTTTCCAGAGAAAATTATATTACACTGTTACATTTCCACATTTTGTGGCTACAAATTTTATATACTGTAACCATGGTTACCGTGTCATTAAAATCTATTCAGAGAGAGTTGGGCATAGCATAGAGCTATCACAGAGAATGATTGCTTTTGTAAATGTAAAAGAAGCTCTGCAGCTAATTAGTGTGAGTTCGTGTAAATTGGACCAACGGAGAGCATGAAATTTGGAACAAATTATTGTAGAGTCAGAAGCAAATGGAGGACATTTTGATTTGATTTAGAAACTTGCCTTCTTTATCACAGGCCTCTTAAACTTTTAATTGTGCAAGGCTGAAGCCACAGACTGGCATACTGCTGGCAGCAGGAATGCAGACAGGCTGAGAAGGGAGGTGAGTGGTCTTAAATGGGAGGTACTGGTGGTGGGCAGAAAGCTGCAGAAAGAGTAGAGCATGACTGAACTGTTCTGATTGTGCATTGTTTGGAAATTTTAGAAGCAAGTTCACCTGCTTCAGGATTTTCCGAGTTGTCTCTTGTGTACCAATTAAGTATATGTTTCCTCTATGTGATACATTGTGTTTTTACAGAGTGGGACTCTCTCTTCTTTACTACCCAGCACTGTAGTAGCAGATGCAAAGTAGAATCTTGCAATCACATATTTCCTTAATCTTTCTTCAAATACTGATAGCTTCATCATAAAACAACATATCCACAGCCAATGTAGGTGCCCAGCAGCCTCGATATGGTACGGAAAGCTGAATATGAGAGATAAGTATCCTCCTACTTTGGATGCTACCAATCACTTTTCCATGCCTGCAACTTTTCAATAGTTGCATGATTTGTGGCATTCTTACATATTAATCAGAGCTTCCCCTTCATCCCTCTGCACTGTGTGCTGAGTGAATACAGATGTGTGTTTTGTTCCACCAGCTTTTGACACATTTGCGTGGGCCACTGTCAGTGGCAGGTTGGAGTGACTGCACAGAAGGGAGTGTATGTGGGGTGATGGCTTCCAGCAGTGAAGTAGTTAATGGCCTGTCTTTGTCCTGTCTCTGCCCCTGCTCTGCCACACGCTCCCCATCTGCCAACAGCCAGGGGCAGTGACTGACAGCTCTGCTTTGGGAAAATTTTCTGAGCTTCGTCTCTTGTAATATTTGGCAGATGTTAACAACTAAGAGCTAACTGCTCCTCGTGGGCTCAGGAAACCTAACCAGTCTGATCTGAGCTGATGCTTGCTTTGTATTGTGCTGCTTGTGTAACACTGGAATATAGCAGGCATTTTTCCTTCTCTGGGGTCTCAGAGAATAAGCAGAAAATCAACACTATCTTCACCAGGTGGTGGTGAAGAAAAACTATACAAAGCCCAGCAAAGATCCCCTGTCCCATTCACTCACCATCCTCATACTTTGAATTCTAACACAGGAGCTGTGGAAGAAACCACATTGGCCCCAGCATCTTCAGGGAACGGACTTCCACAGATGAATGAGGAAAAAAACGCAGTATAAAACCTTGAGTGGTCACCAACAATCCGTGTCTCCTCATCATTGTCTGATCTGATCCCTAAAAGCAGCTCTGCACAGCTTGTCAGTTCCCAGCAGGACAGCCTTAGCCAGAGAAAATACAAAATCTGGGCTTCCATTGACCACTGTCATTTTGGCTAGTCTCAGCCTGGTGCAAGCAAGTCTCAGGCAAACAGCTGCTACAGCAGAGGGGCAAAAAAATATAACTGCCAGTGCTAAAACTCAGGTAGTCTTACATAGTCTTTTTGTGCAAGCACATCTGTAACAAATAATTAGGCTGTTTTGATTGTAGGACTGTTAATTGAATAAATAAGACCAGTAACATGGCAAAGGCCTATGTGCGTGAGTCCCTTCTCCCTGACCTCATCATCAACACAGTTGCAATTTTGAGACTCAGGCTTTCTGCCAACATTTTCTTCTCTGAGTGTTCCTGCTTCCCTTTTTTTTTATTTTTTTTTCTGCATCTGTTCACTTATCAAATGTATCTGCAGGATGCCTGAACCCTTACCTAGAATAATACCCTCTCAAAGGGTAGGTAATGGTGTGGTATAACATTGTTAGGTAGCAATGCTATGACAAAATATCTAGGCAGCATGTCAGGAACATTGTATTTATCTTTCTGTGGTATTTTTGCATCATTTTGAGAAAGGCCAAGTATGCCTGTGATGATGTGATGTTATCAGAGAGCATTTCAACACCTATTTTGCACTCAGAGAGCGCTCTAACTCCAACATCCCCATCAGCAGGTGATCCTGCACCTCCTCATTTGCGATAGTTCAGCAAAACTAGCCTCTGACCTTGTTTAGAAAGTGTGGACATCACCAATATGCTTAGACTGGGCTCCCTTTCCCTCTCTTGTATTGCTCCCTGGCAGAGTATTAGCCACTCACTGGTAATTCAGTGTGGAAACACACTCCATCTCAGTTAAAAGCCTTAAAAGCATACATGAGACACACGTTTGTGTGGGGAAAGAGAGAGAAACTGCCCTCCTGGCAGATGCAGTAAGCACATTATACTCCACGTGATGGTGGCTTGCAGCAGGCACGATGCAACAAAACTCCGGAGCACTCCACTTGCTACCTCAATCTGCTACTTTTGTTCATGGCTTCTGCTAAATCCACATTGCATTTCCCATTAAGTTTGTAAAAGCTCATTTTAGAGAAGCTCTTGCTTTTTTTTTTTTTTATTCCCCCAACATTTCCAAAAATAAAGCATAGCCAGAGGATTTCTCTTATGTAACACAAATATTTTAATATCTTCCACATTACTGACTGAAAAAAAAACCAGCAAAAAATCTAGACACACTTTTGGCCTCTTTCATTAAGATAGCCTTGAAAAATATGAGGCCATATTGCACAAGCTGCCCTTCTGCATAGCTGTGGAATGTTGCATTACATATACTCAACCCTTTGCCAAGTTGATGCTTGAGAAGACAGGAAAAATGAAAGCCTACATCTTACAACAACTCCAATATCTTTCTACCTAAAAATGATCATGCCTGGCATTGTAATACTTGTAGTATTCCTTCTGCATCGCAGACACATTTTTTTTCTTTTTGCTATTTCCATGATACAAATTGTAATTGTTGCTGGATTCATCATTCCACATCACAGAGCTGTTGAAATGAAAATACAAATCCTGCGGCTCTTTGTCTACCCAGGCCAAGTGCTGTGCCACAGAGAGCTCTGCTGGGGTTTGCCAGGTTGCTTCCCAGGTGCAGCTGCTCGTGTGGGACTCCCAGGGTTTGAATGCGTGCAATCAGCTGCATTGCCACAGTCCCTGGGCTAATGAACACCTTGAATCATTTGATGGTTCTCACTTCCAGACTCACCATGTACTTTGTGTATGAGCATGTTTGTGCTTAAAGCAAGGACATGGGCTAATCTGGGAGGGCTGAGGAATGGAGAAGGAGGAGGAATGCATGTCTTAGCATGGACCCAAGCTCTTGTTCATGCAGTCTGGACAGATTTGGGGCTGATGAGGGCATACATGACAGCCCAGCTTGCCAGCAGCCTTCAGTTTATCTGGTTTTCCTTCTCACTGAATGGAAGCTTTGGGAAGCAGCTGACAAACGGTGTTTTTACCTCAGACCAGAGAAATGATCTGTGCATTGGTGGACAAACTGCCATCTTTGCAAACATACCAGGCTTAATCAATACAAGCAAAAGGTAAGAAGCAGGACACCCTTACCTTTGGCTGCAAGAGACCCATTTTCCAGGAACCAGGAACAGGTATCGCTAGTGGATAGCCAGGCTCTCCCTGAATCATCATCCTCAAATCTTCTCGGAGTGTACTTTGAACAACTGCTTCGTTTCTACAGGATATCCAATTGTGTGGTAGTCCTTTCCTGAGTGTCTGGGCCTCTACCTGGGCACTGAGCAGTTGCACAAAGTGCTCACTCAACAGGCTGGACACATCCATCAAGGGCCACGGCACAAGAGCCAGTGGAGGAGGGCATTATCATTGCAGAGTCAGTGACATCAAAGAAAAGGTACCAAGTTGTCTAATAAAATGTGCTTCTTATTAAAACACTTCATGTGCATAACAGAATCACCCAAAACAGTCCTTGTTGTTCAAGCACTACTTGAGGTTATGTCAGCCTGGCATAATGAAGCTCTCCACTTAGCAGATATCAGGACTATTTAATGTTTGTGATAACATTTACAGTTGACTTCATTTTTACTTGAATTATGTGCCAGAGATACCAGTAATATTTTGGTATACTTGCCAAAGAAAAGCTTTTAATATTTACAGACATACTTTGAACATGCCAGCTGGCTAATGCTAAGAGTTTGAGTTCTCTTCAACATAAAATTATTAGTCATTTATGTAAGTCTCATTGACAGTTTACTTTAGCTTTTAATTCCAAGACATTGACATCAGCATCTATGATTTATTTTGCAGACTTCTGTGGGGAAAAGGAAAGCCCTCACCTCTGTATTCATATTAACATTTACATAAATCATCCACTAATGACTTGGATGTAAGAGCTATGTGCCACACTTTAAACAAGATGCAGTTGAACTCAAAGGCACAAAGCCAGTAGATCTGGCCATCCAGGAAACACACAAGATAGGCCACCAGCTGCACACCAGCACTACAAAAATCCATGGGTCAGGCTAGATCCCATGAAACAATTTCGTTGGGAAATTTCATCTGTTGGTATTAGATCCTTGCTTGTTCTCACAGGAGGATTAAATGACATAGCATAGTGTCCTCTTTTCCCACCAGCTTTTAGCCCCAGATTTTGTTCATTCTTTAGGATTTCACAAAACAAAGAATTTAGCCCTGACTCTGTGCCTGGGCTTCCTCACCTGTGCTGTGTCACTTTGTGCTTTTATTTTCTCCCGCTCCTCACATTCCTTCAGATAATTCTCCTGCAAAAACACCAACACATACGTTGCTCATACTTTGGACGGACCTCAAGTTTGAATGGTGGCATGAGCTTGGGTGGATTATGATAATGCTGGTTGAAAATACAGCTCATCATGTAAGACAGCTCTAAGAAAGAAAGCTGCTGGTTTGCTCTGTCCACAATAACGTCACATACAACTCAATTGTTAAAATTAGAATGAAAGAATTACTTGGCTTGTTTGTTTGAAAACTGTCATGTTTGCTGCCACATTAAGGGAGCAACAGGCAGGCAGGAGGAAGGTGGTGTTTCCTTGTGCTTGGCAGCTGCCCAGAGGTGAAAACAGCTCTCCAGTGGCTCCATGGGGAATGATGGATATGGTCCAGTGAGAGGAGCCTTCAGACCACATGGTCTTTTGCTGGATTTCCTGCATTCTTTAGATGACTAGTTCCTGCTGCAGTCCCACAGCAGGACTATATATTTTGCACAGCAAACATAGTGCCATGAGGTCCACCCATCCCCACAGCAGTCTGGCTGAGCTCTCCCTCACAGTCAGGGCCCCATTCACACTGCCAGCTGAGCTGGGGTGTCCATAGTGCCATCAGCAACTGCTCAGCTGCAGCTGGGGATAAGGAGGCTTTAACTCCTTTTTACCAGGAAGTGAAGGATTGTGTAAAAAGTGTTGGTTGAACTCACACTTAGGATGACAGTGCTGCTTTTAACGGAGGACAGACTCCATCACCACGACCACCACACTGATATAGGCAGATTGCATCTTTCTTGGGGCTTGTGAGGAGGTTTATGCTGCTTAGTATAGCCCAGAAGCAACACTAAGTCACATCTGTCCCATAGCCTATACTTAACCTTTTCCAGGGTACAACACAACTAGATACATTTGTACAACATTCTCTGGAGCAGCCTCTGCTCCTTGGGCTCCTGCAAACGTGGGTCTGAGCTGGCAGACCTTCAGTCCACAGAATCACCCCTCAATCACCACAGCAGAGATACACTCTTCAGAGAGATTATCTCTTCAGAGATACAAAGAGAAGGGAACAGTTACAGTTGGCTGCCTTCAAAGACAGTGGTAGAATAAGTCTTAGGAGACCCATGTGCTCCCCATCTCAGAGCTTACAGCCTACCCAGTCTCACAGACGGAACTCACCTCAAATAGGCACAGGACACTCTGAGACCAAGAGCCCATTAGTCCTTTGAGCTCCCTTTTGATTTTGAGTTACAACTCTTGTGAACAGCCATGCCATACTGCAATCCTGGCTATCTCTTTCCTTCCTCATCTTCTTCAAGAAGTGAGTCTGAAGATCCTTTGCATTCCCACATGGAGAAGACCTCTGAGAGCTGCTGTAATTCTGATGACAGCCTGTAGGAACTTCCTCTCCTTACTCTAGGTATCCCGCTGAAAATTAAGGGCACTGTGTGTCATAGTAGCACTGCTGAAAGATCAGATCTCTTCAAATACAAAGGTATATATTTAGAGCATTAATTCATATTTCTTCATTATGGTTTGCACTGACAACTTCTAAAATAATTGCTGATTATATCCTAACTAAGTGAAAAAAACAGCTGAGTTCCTTTAGCATCAAAAAAATCTTTTGAATGTGTATCTGGAATGACTTTTACAGACTCTAGACAGAATCTCTTTTCCATATAGCAAGTACTACTGCTGATGCCCTGCAGAAATATCCGGAAATTATAATAAAAGAAGAGAAGAAAAGGTGGAGGAGGACTCTACATGTGAAAACATTCTTTCCCTGATCCATATCTGAATGTTCCTAGTCAACAAGCTCTCAAGTCTGCACTTGAACTGTGCATCAAAAGAGGCAGCCAGTGTGTATTCACTTGTCAAGCTCATTCCAAACTGATGCATAACAGCCGTGTACTAGCCAAGGTCATTTCAAAGGTGTTTACTTTGTCTGCAAACTAAATTCATCTCTCTTCACTCAGAGAAAAGTCAGTAATATTTGTAAACCAAACATCATAAGGCAAAGGTCTGACTTAAGGCTGATGCTCACGTTGTAGCTGAGAGCATGAAGCAGCTGCCAAACAGTAATGTTTCCCCAGAGGTGCTGACCATGACTATATGATGAAGTTCAGGTTCAGAGGCGAGGTCTTGGGAAACGTCTCCAAGGCAGACTTGCGATACCTCCCAGGGCAATACTGGAACCTCTTCAAGGGCTGCCTTGCCTCGCCATGGGTGGCACTCAGTGCCTGGCCTGACACCTTCACCTTCATCTCTTCTGGCCTGGCTTCACGTCATTGCCCATGAGCAGACCCATCAACAGCTCCTTCCCTGAAACAGCCTGTTGCCAAGGCAAATGAGATGTGAAGCAGCTCAAAATCAGTCTTGAACATAGTCTTTCTTAAACTGGGTCTGAGAATGCTTTGGCAGCCCCTGAAAATGGTCATCTTCAAGACCAACACGTCCTAGCTAGAGCATCTCAGTTTCTTGGGAGATTCGAACTTGTTCTGTGATTCTGACTCACCATTTGCAAAGGTGTTTCACAATCCGTGGTAGCTATTAGGTGGTCAAAGGGTGTGCACCATCTCCCTACAGGCTGGGAAGACTCAAGGATATGAAAATCACAGAATCACAGAATATTAAGGGTTGGAAGGGACCTTGAAAGACCATCTAGTCCAACCACTCTGCCAGAGCAGGACCACCTAGAGTATCATAGAATCACAGAATGGTAGGGTTGGAAGGGACCTTTAGAGATCATCTAGTCCAACCCCCCTGCAGCAGCAGGTTCACCTAGATCAGATCATGTAGGAACATGTCCAGGCAGAACAGAGTAGGTCACACAGGAATTCATCCAGGTGGGTTTTGAATGTCTCCAGAGAAAGAGACTCTACAGCCCATCTGGGCAGCCTGTTCCAGTGCTCCCTCAACCTCACAGGGAAGAAGACTTTCCTTATGTTTCTCTGGAACCTCTTATGTTCCAGCTTGTACCCATTGCCCCTTGTCCTATCATTGGACATCACTGAGAACAGCCTGGCTGCATCCTCCTGACACCCACCCTTTTTGTATTTCTAAACATTAATGAGGTCACCCCTCAGTCTCCTCCAAGCTGAAGAACCCCAACTCCCTCAGCCTTTCATCATAAAGGAGCTGCTCCACTCCCTTCATCATCTTTGTGGCGCTTTGTGGCCGAACTCTCTCCAGCAGCTCCCTGTCCTTCTTGAACAGACTGGCACAGGCAGCTGGCAAGACAGAAGTCCAACTTCTGCCAGTATGAGTGCATTGCATATACCTAATCATAGGCAAACACAACACTACTGTTTTATCTGAACCTGTCCTGGTCCCATGGATGTGCTTTATTTTCTTTTGTCTTTGTGTGCCACGTATCTCCAATTCTGTTGGATTTTTAGCATCCATTCACAGCATTACCAGGAGAGTGTGCATGGCTCCTTTAGCAGTCAAATACCTTTCCAAAATGCTTGAACTTTCATCTGTTGCTTCTCTGATGATAGTGATAATGAATTAACAACAGAGCAGCACACCCTGTGTAAATAAGGACAGTCATCTTCAAATCATAGGATATGTCCCATATTACGACATTTTTATGTTTTGCAACATGAAAACAGAAGAGCATCTAACTTACCTTAATGCTGCTAATGGAAGACAAAATGAGTTCTTTCTAGTTAACTACCAGGTTCTTGACAATTCTGACCAAATAAAGTACAGTACTTCATTTCCAGCATGGTACTGCAGCTGCTAGCCTTTGCCTGTGTCTAATCAAGCAAGAAGTTAACCTTGAATACCAAACACAAAATCTATAAACTAAAAGCCAGAACTAACTTGATTCCCTGAAGGTCACAGAATTTAAATAGAATGGAGCAAACCCATCTGAAAAGAAAACATTCTGCATTATTCCAGGCATATAGCCATATGCCTCTGATACAGGATTTTCAAACTGCTTATTAACCCTTTCCAGAAAATTCTTTTAAGTAGTAAAAGCTTTGAGTCAAATCTGGCTGTGCTTATTCAAGGTTTAATCAAGCCCCAGCACCCTGGGGCAAGGATGTCATTGGACCTGTGCAGCAGGAAAGAAGAGAAATGAGAGCTTTTCCTCCTCTCTTGCATGAGCACAGAGGTTAATGTAATCCAATTCCTTGTGCTCCAGTAAACGGCAAAGAGGAGGCGGAAAAGAGCCGTCTCTGCAGCACGAGGAGGCCAGAGCAGGTTCCCCTTGACCAAAGGGAGTGGGGAGGCCTGGCTCATTGTGTAGATGAAGTTTTGTGCTTGCTGGGTTTGCTCCATGTCTATGGGAAGAGCGCACCTCCCTTCCCACTCTGCCCACAGCAGTACATAGAGCTACAGTCCATCATCCCATGTACATCAGTGGGAATCCCGACAGAGAAAAGACTGCAGACTCAGGTCTTCTGAGATTCACAGGATAAGATTCAAAGGATATATTTAGCCACACTGTCATTTCTTTTTTCCAGAACCTCATTCACAGACCAAATATTTACTGTTCCTCTTCATAAAAATTTGAGGACATTTGAGATCCTGTGCTCTGGTTTGCAAGGACTTGCTGTGTTACCAGCATATATCCTTTAATTACAGAGCAGTTAACAGTCAGCCACTGATAACACATTGCAGGGTCCAGGTTCGGCCCTAGACAATGACATCGGCCTCTAAATTTAGGTGTCTGAGCTCCCATTTTGGTCAAAGGAGCTCTGGGGCTCAGTCTGGGTGCCTGAACATCAGTGCCCAGGGATGTTCACTGGAGCATCTGAGACATCTGCATGAGGCTGTTGGATGCGACTCAAAGCCTGTTCTCCCTGAAGAGACAGCTAGGTTTGCTCTGGGCTTCAGAAACGGCACTATACACTGCAGCAAGCCTCCCCCTACCTTTCTCCTGGGCAGTGCCAGAGGTTTCAGAGAAAAGCACAGTCTTTGTGACACAGCTGTTTCAATCTTCTACCTCTGTGGTGCTGAATGGGAAAGAGGAATTTCTCTCTTAACCCACTTAGCAATCAATGTAACACCCTCAAATATAATACTTTGTGGCCCATTGAATTTCCTCCTTGGAGCCATAACTGCTGGCCTTGCTTTTATTCTCACATAGAGTGCCTCATCTTTCACTGAAGATTCCTGCACCACTTGTCACAATTTCATCTCCCAGGCAGCTCCACAGTGAGCCTTGTGCTGAAAACCTAATCCTTGGGATTTATTATAATGCAGTTATCATAGGGGAAATATGAAACCCGAGTCCAAGTTAATTAGAAGCGTGATGGGATCCTGGGCATTGGCAAGGAGTCGTATCCATGTGTGAAGTCAAGGGATCAACAGTTACAACTGAGACCAGGTCTCACAGACTGATTCATTGCCTGCCATTCAGCGTGTTCTTCTCTTTGTAGCCCTCATTGCTATCCCCTCTGCTCGAGAGCAGAACTGTACACGGAGCTAATGGAAGCACTTCACTGGAATTTTCCGTTTTAAAGTTGGTTTCCTTTTTTTTAGGCCTGAGGATACTGTTTTGGTCAATTATTTTTGTTTTCAGAAGACGCCTTTAACAGAAACATGACTTTATTTATTTAGACTGTTCTTGTCTCCTCCCTGCACCACTCTTTGCTGGAGTCTAGCTCCACACAGTTCTTTCTGTATGTAAAATTCCACAGATAATTACTTTAATTTTTATTCCCATAGAAAGAATTCATGGTTTATGACAATCTGGAGCAGAACATTGTCTTTTCTGATGACCTCAAATTTGTTATGGGTAGCAGTGGAAGAAGTTAAAGAATTATTTCTCTTTCTCTGTCTCAGTTAATACTTCAGAGACCTGAATAACCTCTCTGTCTGTGCTAGCCCCCAGGTATACAGGCAAGATCCCTTACTGTTTGTCCCACCCCCTACCAGAGGTTAACCACCTAGTTTGGCTTTTTTTTCCAGAATAAAATGTCAATATTTCAGACAAAAATGGACCATACAAAAATTGAAGGTAATTTCCCAGTCATGCTTGAGACACTCTTTTTTGCTTAAGGACACTATAATTTTGATGGGCATTTCTTTGGGTGATAAACTTGCAAGAAGTGCACTGGGAATGGGGCATGTGCTGGCGGGTTGCTGATGTAGGCATTGTCTTGGGGAGTTTGCTCCTGGCAGAGAGAGGGACCATCAGGAAACCCAGTGGTGAACACTTAGAGAATAACTTGCCAAAGGGAAAATTCATCTTGTTATTAATTAGGAATTGTCTATGCCTGCAGCAGAGAGGTTGTGTCACCTGCATTTTTTTTCACCCCATTTGATTTAGTATTCTTATATGTAATCTTTCTTTTAATACCACTAAACTCTTGACATCAGTAGTTTGTAAAAATTAGTTTCACAGTTTAATTATATATTATTAAAGTCAAGACACTCATTTTTACTCTTTTTCTCTTGTTGAAGAGTGTTCCTTGCTGGCCTGAGAGTGCACAAGCATTAGAAAATCATCTCTTGAACAACCATTTCTCAAAATTTATGCCAACACTTGTTACTTGCTGTCCTCCAAATTTCACCTCTGTGTTCATTAGAAAGTGCTCAGGCACTCCAGTACTGCAGCAGAGACAACATACCCCTCCCTCTGTAGCATCACTTTGCATTGGCAAAGATTTTTGCAATTACATCTTCATCCACCCTTGACTGAAGAATTCCTCAGACCCTGACTTTCTCAAATCTAGTTAAAATGGTTCTTCCTCTAACATTCCCACAACTATTGTAACACTCATTCAGATTTTTAAAAAGGTAATAGAGCAAAGATAAGAATAATCAAGAATAAAATAGGCAAATTGGGTTGTCAGTGGCACTTTCCATCCTTTACCATCTGAGTTCCGCGTAGTTTGTGGCATAAACAAATTTTAATTGAGTGACAGATTGTGATGTCAGTACTGAAAAATCCTCTCCTAATTTGGGAGAGAATATGCTCCGGTAATTCTTATTAAAATCAGTCTACGAGCTATCAAGGCCAGAGGCCTTTTTTGATTGCATTTTTAGAATAGCCATCTGGACTTTCTCTGGAGATTTGAGCTTGAGCCTGGTCTCTATTTTTTACAGTCACTTTGCAGAAGCACATCCTGTCCAGAAAATCCAAGACCTCAGGTGCAGCTGAGCTAATGAATTACATGCAGTGATGAGGGGTCCCTTAGGAATCCCTTGTTAAAATTCTACCACCAAACCAGAGGTGAGAGGGATAATATTCCACCTCTACTGAGGCCCGTTGGACTCCTGCTGGACCAGCTCTGCCAGAGTTGACTTATCTTTCACGCTCCTAAAAGCCATCTGAAGGAGAAATGCTTTTCCTCTGTAATTACTTGCTCTACTTGGACTGGACAAGGTGCAAATACTATTTATTTATTTTGTGCCAAATCTGTTATTGAGCAGGAGCAGCAGCAGCAGCAGCAGCAGCAGCTGCAGCACAGGGCTTGCAGAGCAGAGGGGTGCCGAAGCTGTTCAGTGACATTAATCCCGTCAGCAATCTCTCATCCTCATGATTCTGTGTTTGAAATAGAGAGATAATAATTAGCCAGGAAGTGAACCCTTTTGTCATAGTGAGACTGATCCCAAAGATCGTTCATGTCTAGGAAAAAATTCCCAGTGGTTCTAGAAGGACTGGATCAGGTGCCTGTAGATCCTCTGGAAGGCAGTAAGTGCATCCATGGAAATGGCATACCATGGAGTAATGCACTCCATGCCATCCTCAGCACAGCAGCTGCGTGTGCATTCTAGCCAATCACAAATGCAAAGCGATGGGAATTAAGTTGGCCTCAGTGTTAAACTAGCTTATTTTTTACACGTTTGCTACAGGCTGAAAGTCCATGTGCTGACAGTAGTTGCAGATGTATTATTTTGGCAACAGTGACTGTGTGAGCCCAGAAAGATCTTCAGAAACCTCCCAAGTCTTCCTGAACTTGGGAGTCTCAAGCTGATTACAATGGTGTACATCCAAAAGACCAAGCGTCACCACAGTACGAAGTGTCTTCCCATTTTGAAAGTTGAAAGGTTAAACCTGTATTTTTATTTTAGATTTTCCTGCTGTGCAGTGGTGAAACCACTGATTTCTCGCACTGTTGTTTTTTTCCATCTTCTCTATATTTTCAAAAGACATTATGGTTCCCAGTCTGTCCCTTTCTGCTGTTGTCAGCTCTCTCCTCTTCTGTCCTGTAAGCTCTGACAAGCTGAATCCCAGCTTCAGTTACCCAGGGATTACTATTGCTAGTTAGACTGCCCTTGAAAGAAGAAAGCATGTGCACACAGGGAATAAAGCTTTGTGATGGTACAAAGCTGACTTCAGGACCGTCAATACAAATGAGGAAATAACTGTGCCCAGGAGGTGCTGAATAGAATACCAGCCAAGGGAAGAGCAGAAGTACAAGCAGGAAATTGAGCAAGAGCAGAAATGATAGGTTAAAACCTGGGGTAAGTAAACAAGATGGAAAGATCAGGAGATCTGGAGATTAGCAGATTGGCAAGGAAAGGCCCATTTGGAGGGAGGAATTCAGAAACCCAAGGGAGTATCTTGGGCACTGGACACTTGGGTTGGGAAGAGCCCAGCAGCCCAGAATAGGACTGAGAACACTGGATAGGGGAGGAAGGAGGTGGAGAGACCACAAGCTAGACAACAGGCACAACAGCGAGAACACCATGTCCGACACCATGCTTCCTCTGTGGAATGGAACACCTCGTTTCTGCCCTGGGACGAAGTGCTGGCATCCATGGCCAGGACTGCTGCCTGCACGTCAGCAGCTGTGGGTCCCGGGCATGGATGCTGGAACATGCTGTTGGTTAACAAAACAATTTTGTCCAAGCCAACCTGAAACCAAATACTTCATTTTGATTTCTGTTCAGTAGAAAAACAATCCTATTTTTTTAAGGAAGCTGATATTTTCACCATAAAATTCTTCTATTTTGCCAAGAAACTATTTGTCACTTGATCATTCCAACTGGAAGTTCCCACCCTGTTAGGGCCCAGTTGTTCTAACAAACTTCTATCTGCCAGGCTATAGATTTGTTAGGTCACAGCTACAAATAAATACAGATTTCAACTCAGTGCTTTTCTTGAGAATCAAATCCTCTATCACAGTACTTTCCTACAGTGTTTGACAATGCACACAGTTTTTGGGTAGAAGATAAGAGTGAGTCACAACTCAGTTCTCACTTGTAGGACAGATACTTTGTTTTGAACACCTAGGTTAACCTAGATGATGATGGACAATCAAGTACAACCCATGTTACTATAGCCTGCCTGGCTTTGAGTGTCCAACTGTGTTCTCTGTTGAGGTACACTTAGAATTTTCCCAGTGTGCTCAGAAGGTCTATATTACTGCATTACCAGGTTCTTCATTGTGGTGAATTCATCTCGAATTAAAGCACATCCAAACTGAGGTCTGCAGCTTTTGTATGCTTGATCTAAGAAAACTAATGGCTGAGGCCAATATAGGTGAGAGCCTGGGTTCAGGGAGCAGTGAAGGGTGTGCGTGAGGAGCAGGCTCATGGATGTGAGGCATGTGTCAAGAAATCTTTATCTCAAATTTCATAAAACTAAAAAACTCTCATTTTGTCTAGTTGCGTGAGTCTGCACAGTAAAATGTGGCAAACAATCTGCAGGTGACAGTTATTTCTCATCTCTGTGGGTGAAGGCAGTGCTGCACAGCTTTGGGACGCTCTGTGCACATTGTAGCTCACCACGTTTCCTGGGCTTTAGTTGCTTCTGGTTTTAATCAGCGGCCACCCCTCCCATGTGTGGCTGAAGTGGCACAATCCATACACAACAATTTAAAGCTATGTCATATCAAATAAAGCACAAATAACTTGTTCAAGATTGTATTTAAAAAAAAAAATAAAAGAAATTAGCTGTTGCTTGGCTATTTTGGATAGGTAATAGGATCAGTGACTTTTTTCGTTCACTATTGACATTAAAAAGAAATTCTATTTTTAAAGATTTTCCTCCAAACTGCTGCATCTATTATTGATTTTCTTTCTACAGTTGTTTAAACATCAATATTTTTTCCAACCAACGACTTCATGAAAATGTAGTTTACCAGGAGTTATTTCTATCATCTTACTATTCTTAAGTAATTTATTGTATGTTTCAATTGCACGGAAAGGTAAAGAGTTCAGAGAAGAAAAGAGGCAAATATCTATGTTCTTGAACATCTAACCTTTAAGATTAGAATTAGTTAAGATGTCTTTTTCCTCTGTCTTTTGTTTACTTTTCTCTATTGATATGAACAACACAGACTCAGTCTTACCGCAGGATATTTTTAAATGAAGAACAAATAATGAGTGTTTGTTCAAGAGAAGACAGCGTCCCAAATTCATTCTGCAACAGACAAATGTTAGCAAAGGTATTTCTAAAATGGTTGGTTCCTGCCTTTCCACTGGCTTCAGACTAACCTTTGCATAAATGTTTTGCTGTGTGTTCATCTGTACAGCAAAGGCATTACTCCTGAAGAGCCTTTTCCTCTGTACTCTGCAGTTCCATATTGACATTTAGACTCACAAGTCCTAATTAGCACAACTGATTTTCCTCTGAGAGTTCATATAAATGATAGCAGCAAAAAAAACCCCAGTGCAGCTGTGTCTCAGTGTCACAGTCTATCACAGAGCTATCTTAGTAAACCCTTTAATGTTGGACAAGCTGTCAGGCTGCTTAAGGCTTTCAAGTAGTCAAAAATGCAGAGTGTTCAGCTTCAGGATGGCTCCTTCCTCCCAGGTCACTCCCTCACCCTGGCTGGAGTTACCACCCAAAGCTGCCCCTCTGGCAGCTTCAGGAAGGATAAGGATCCACAAAAGCTTGTGGTCAGCTTTATTGAAGGATATTGAAAGGTGCAATACATCCAATTTATATTAAACTCTTTGGGTCAAGGTATGTGCTATGTGCATACAGGGAGTCCTGGGAATCAGGATTAAAACAATTGGAAAGGTTCAAGCACTACTGTGTACAGCCATTCATAATAAACTTGATAGACTACCCCAACACACACGCACAAAAGGGATGAGACAGACAAATGCCTTATTGAAGAAAAGTGCAACCAAGATGTAAAGCAGAAGTATCACTGATACCACAGGACAATATTAAAAGATCTTCCTTTGAATGAAGATGCTGAGATACAGGAAAACTGGGTTTCACAGAGGTCAGCGGCAGTTTTGTTCTTTCCTAAGTAGAGTGGCATTTTCTCCTCAAAAATAGTCTTACAGGTGGCTGTAGAGAATCTTCTTGTACCTAGCGCTCAAGTCAGAGCACATCCAACAGAAGTAAGCCATGTGTTGCTGTCCCTACCTTCACCTGCGCCCGTAGCCTTGAGCCAAGTGTAGCAAAGTTGACAAAACTTACAAGCAGACAGACTAACGTAACAAGAAATTCTATTCATAACAAGAAGTAATTGATCTAGTTCTCTCCAAGGAGAAAGTCTAGCTTAATTCACTCTCCCTATCATTTGGATAATGCCTTCTAGGTAAGATTTCAAAACGATGCATTTTGAGAGAGAAGAATAATCTTTTTGGCTTCAGTCTTTTAGCATTTATTTGGAAAATTTCCCCCTTTCGTAGTCCTAGGGGTGCATATCTACAGTGATATGACTGACACGACTCAGAGTGTAGACAAGAAACAGTCATTTTAACTAAATTACTGAAGCTGGAAAGGGGAAAACTGGGAACAAGCAGTTAGTTCAAACTCTGTCAACTTTAGCCCATTATTGTGTTAGCTGTACCAATAAATACTTATTTGTTTCTAAAAAAAGAAAATGAAAAAGGAAAACTAAAAGAAAAAAAAAGGCAAGCTTTTACATATCAGCATTAATTTGTTACTGGGTGTCATAGTCATACATAGCTGCTCCAGCCAGCAACTATGCACCATGCAGTTGCTCACTGATGGCTCCCCCACACTGGGGAGAACTGGCAAAAAAAACCCCCAAAACATCTGGGTCAAAAGAAGAACAAAATAAGAACAATGTAATCATTCTAATAAATATAACAACAACAATAATAACAACATTAATAATAGTAATGGAAAAAGAGAGGGAGAAACAAAACCCAAGAAAGACAAGTGCTGCCCAATGCAACTGCTTACCACCTGCTGACTGATACCTGAGCAGCAATCCAGCCCTCCCACTCAACTCCCAGTTTCTACACTGAGCATGACATCCCATGGTATGGAACAGCCCTTTGGCTAGTTTGGATCAACTGGATCCAAACCAGTTCCACGGAGGCCATGCTCCCTCCCAGCTTCTTGTGTATCTCTTCACTGAAACTGAAAAGTCCTTCACTTAAGCACTACTTAGCAACAACTCTATATAGCTCCCATAATGCCCAGCAGTGTGTTATCAACATTTTTCTCACTCTAAACTAAACCCAGAGCACAGCTCTGTACCAGCTACTAGGAAGAAAATTAACTCTGTCCCAGCTAAAACCAGGACATTGGGAAGGAATATCACAGAATCATAGAA
>WBNH01002222.1:0-84444 GCA_013401255.1 Urocolius indicus
GTCAGTTAAACTTACTAGTTCAAATCAAAGGATATATTCAAATAATAGAATAACACAAGTAATCTTCAATGAATAGATCATCACAAAGTGGTAGCAGTGATAGTTTGTAGTAGTCATAATTTCTCAGTTGCTGTGTAGGACTTGCATCTCCTGGGCCAACACTTGTTTTTTGTTGTTTTTTTTTTTTTTTTTTTAAATCAGCACAACTGCAGGATGTACATCTATCTTGATGTTTTCAGATCAGAGGCATGCTGCCTTTTCTGTGTCTCAGCTGATATTGTGTATAGGTCTTCTTGGCCAGAAGATTTCCATTTGGCAAAGCAAACTTCAGACTTTTTCAGTGATGTGAGTTGATGCTCCATCTCCAAAAGTGACCAGAAAAGCCAACATGAACTCCCTTGGTGTCTGCGTCATTTTCTGTTTAAGATACCCAAACCTCAAAATTCTTGTGGTCATCTCTTTTACTCTCAGTCCCAGAGGAACTTTTTGGTATCTTGTGATATCCTCAGCCTTCACTTGTTTCAGAGATAACTCTTCAGTCTCTCTCCCTCCAAAGATTGAACAGTTGCCGGTCATAACATCTACTATAGAGATAATAATTGGTTTTAATGAGAAGTATGCAAATTTAGAGTTAATTCAATCTATATTTAGTTATACCCATGCATTTGTTAGGGATATTTGAGGCACTTCGAGATTTTTCCATAGTGTCTAAAAGGTACTTTTACAGTAAGTAGAGATTCTCCTATAATCACCTGTCTCCAGGAGATGGAGCTCCAAGAAAAACACTAATTACCATTGAGACTGTAATTTAAATTATGAAGGTTAGCAACACTAATTCTATGGCCCTGGCTGGGAAGACTTGTCAACACCTCAATTACCAATAGCAAATTTAATTTTGTATTCCAGAAGTGTAGTGAAAGGAACTGAGGGGAGAAAAATGCACTCATTTACCTCAGCTAGAGAGAGCCTGGGCCTGTATCCAGTTGTAATGCTTGCTGGAAACAAAACATGAACATTTAACAAGGAGGATAATTAACTATTATTGTAGCTTATGAAGATATGCCACAGATTTTTTTTTCCTGCTTGGAGCTTTTCAATCCAAGATGCAGGAGTGTACTCAGTGAATACTTCTTTTTGAAGTTATTGAGCTTTAGGGAAATGTTTGTCGTGTGAACACCTAAGACCTGTGTTATGGTGGAGGTCTGGCTAAACAGGCTTAATAGCCCTGCTTGGCTTTGAAATCACAGTAATTGGGTTGCACACAGGGATGTGAGGGCTAGGATTTGGTCTTTGGTGATTAAGAAAATTTATACCAAAGTGACAGTATGCAATTGGAACTTGAATAGACCACTCTCTTTTGGCTCTGACAGCTTTCAAAAGAAAGTCCTGAAAGAAGTGAAAACCCTGATCCATCAGCAGCAGAGGTCTTGCACCCTGCTGTTCCTCCTGCCTGGGCTGCTTCTCCTTCCTCCTGGTTTGGCCTGGATGTGCTTTCTCGAGGTCTTTGGGACAGCAGGGTTTACCTGGAAAGTGTTATCCTTGCTGAGGAAGAGCTATGTGTGCACATATATCATAGAAATAATAGAGTTTTAGAAAAATTTGGACATTGTTCTCCAGTTAGTTTCCTTTCAAGAAAAAAAAATCTGTACTCAGACTGAGTTATTGAATAATCTTCACTGCAGACGTTAGAGAATAATCTGGTGTGTACATTGTAGAGATTCAACTACTCCGAGTCTCATATGCTTCATCATGACATACTAGCATCCCTTATTTATTTCCCTCTCTATCAAAACAACATTCTTGCTTGTTTCAACAGATGCAGTTGGCTTCACATTGCGACCTGAATGCATTTCTTGTTTGATAAGAGCACAGTAGCCATAATGCTCAGCGTGATATAGATAGAAATAACTCTCGTATCACCACAGAATGGCTGGGGTTAGAAGGGACCTTTAGAGATCATCTAGTCCAACCTCCCCGCTAAAGCCAAGTCCACCTATATCAGGTTGCACACGAACATGTCCAGGTTGGTCTTGAAGACCTCCAAGGAAGGAGATTCCACACCCTCCCTGGGCAGTCTGTGCCAGAGCTACCTCACCTGAACAGGAAAAAAATTTTCCTTATGTTTCAATGGAACTTTTTGTGTTCCAGCTTCTTTCCCTTACCCCTTGTCCTGTTGCAAGATACAACAGAAAAAAGGGATGCCCCAACCTCCTGACACCCACCATTTAGATAGGTGTAAATATTAATGAGATTCCCCCCGCAGTCTCCTCTTTTCTAGGCTGAACAGCCCCCGTTCCTGCAGCCTTTCCTGTATATGGTATAACGGATTGTGCGCTGGGGTTTGATGAGCAGAAATTCAGCCCATTCAGGGCTGGCCTCCTTTGTAAATGGATTAATGAAAAATTTTGCCTCTTGAGAAGGACTATGGCTTCAATTCAGCCTTAACAAACTACCAAATAGTTCAAAGCTATTTAGCAAACATCTAGTCAAAAGTGACAATTACTATTGTGGTGGCAGAAAAACACCTCACTTCATAATATAATGCCAAGTAACAGTCACAGTCCTTATTTTTAATAAAAATGGAGGTTCCACAACTTTTTTTTTTCTTTGAGATTTTTGCCGCACCACCTCCCCCCCACCGTTTCGGAACCTGAAAATTCCAAATGAGATGAGAATTTTGAAAGAAAACAAACAAACAAAAAATTTTTGCTCCAATAGTCTTTTTTAAAAAAATTTAGGAGGAAAATAATAGTGAGAGAAAAATCAACATTGAGATAGTTGCATTTTTTCATCTTTTTAATTTTTAATAATCTAAGAAACCTAGGGGCCTTTGGTCATAATGAATTTTTAAGCCTTTAGGAGTTTTTAAACCAGCACTGAAATCAGCAGTGAAGATTATAAAACATGTCACTTCAGCTTGAAAAGTAACTGTCACTCGAATAGGCAGAAATGTTCACATATACCCACCTGGAGTCCTGAATTAGTTTTTATGTGTTTAGACAAAACATCTTCCCCAATAATAGTCCATCTAGGGGATGAAATCAAATTAACTTGCAGCTTCATGCTGTTGGAAATGCTCAGAGCCCTTTTTTTTTGAAGATGTTCCTTCAAACAAATAAACAGAGACCTGCTTTTGTGAGTGCCAATATCACTGTATTTTATGTTATTTTCTGGCATGTGGGAATGCTTTAGCATGCAGGTGATGTTTTGAAGTGCTGAGTTCTGTCCCTGTAAGCTGTAACTCTCTCTGGATTTGATTATTCATCATAGATTTTTGGCAATTATATGCTCCCATTACTTTTAGGCTCTGCATGAAGTACAGTAAGGGCTGAAGAATGTGCCTGAGAGGTTCCTCTTGTGTCATAGTTTTGGTATGGGTTGTATCTTCTACCACAAGGGATTAACCACACAGCCAAGGCCAGGCCATGCCAGTTGCCACAGGGCAAGAGAAGGGGAGCTGTCTCTAGTTATTACTTTTGAGAGTGTACAAGAAAAACAGGTGATCAGGACATCCCTTCTTGTCACATGACAAGATGTGTGAAGCCCAAAGAGGGTAGGAAATCACCTGATTCAGCTAAGAGTCACTGATATGGCCTACGTACCTGAGCTGTGTGACTATGTGGTGTGGCACACAGAGTATATGTTTCTGTGTTGGATGTGCTGACATTGTGGTGACTACAGATCTCAGCAGCTCTTGCAGGAGACAGTGATAGCTCCCTTTTAGAAAGATCTCCAGGCAGTATCGATCATATAGCATTAGAATAAAAGCAAATGGGATAGAAGGGCAAAAGCGAAAAAGTTGTGTCATTAACTTGGCCTTGAGCACAATCTAAAACTTAGGATGCTCTTGTGGTTGTCTTGAACAACACCAGCTCTTCTGGTACTGCCATTGCAGGAGGTGAAGTTCTGTGGACAGCCTCAAATTTGGCCTCAAGCACAGCTCCAAGGTTGCCCTTGTGTAACAGTCTGCACATAGACATTAATATTATATTAATGACCAAAAAGATCTTGTTCTGTTCAGGAACTGAGGGCTTGGGCTGGATTTGTATAGCCATCAGTTCTGATGTGCTTGTCTTTTCTGGAAGGAGGAGCAATTCTTCTGGCCCTCTTCTCATAATCTAAGGGCATTTCCTGAGGAGGAAAAGTTTCCTGAGAGTATTTCTTATTTACAGAGACAAACCGCTTAGAAAATAACTCAGTGCCTTACAAAAGCATGGAGTAGGTGTCTCCAGAGAGTTGAAGGTCCCAATAGCTCTCATCCCTACTCCCATGGTGCAAATGCTTGCAAGTACCAGCTTTTACATCTGTTTTAATGGTTGGCAAGAGGATGGTTTGCTATGCCTCTTCTAATTTAGTATGTAGTGGTTGGCTGCTTGTGAATCACTGTTTTGCATTGTTTGTTATTAGGGAGGACTATCAAAGACTTGGGGGTCTGGAAAAAGCAGTTGAAATGCATTGCCTTTCTTCCTGATTTCCCATGGCAAATTCTAGACACACAGATCCCTCTGCTTGTCAATGTGGACTGAACAACTGGGCTTTCTATGCACCTAGTGTTCCTTGGCAGTCTCCTTACGTGGGCTGGCTATGTCTGCAGGAAATAAGAGATGTTTCTGCATGCAGATTTTCCCAGGATATTTTGGGGGTAATTCAATGAATCATGCAGGGCTTTCATTCCTATCCTCACTGGACCCTCTCCCCTACTTCTCCCATCAAAACAGCAGAGCTGCTGCTAATTGGCTCGACAAGTGGAACAGCTGCTTTCTGAGGGAACCGAATACTCCATGGCAGAGAGGAATTTGCTTTGAAGTCGTCTCCCTGCCTTGTATTGTCTACACACCTTGCTTTTCATGAGTGTGATAAATGGAAATCAAACAGTCCCAGACCAAGGAAACGACTGCTAAGTCCTGCTTGTCAATCCAAAACATTTGCCTTGTTTCTAATAAAGCTGTCAGGGTTGCACTGAGCAACCAGACTCAAAGCAGCCAAAATGCTGAGTAGCCAAATGCTGCTCTCCTCCCCTTTATTATTTTTTTGGGGGGTAAGAACACATCAAAGCTGATGGAAGTGGGTTGAAGTGAGCTTGTTACTACCAGTGCCCATGTGTGGCATGGTGTCAGAAACACTGCAATCCAGCGCAACTATAGTGTTGCAGTCAGAAGCCCAAAACAAAGTTTGTATTTAGGATACTCAAATCGATTATCCCCACAATGTTATTAATGCTTAGAGCTCTCAAACTTTTCCCAGATGTGTAAAAAGGGTGATTACATGATTAGATGAGTAGAGCAGTATCAGTAAGTCATGGGGTTGGGCTTCTGGTACTGGTACTTTCACTGAATTGCAATGTGACTTGGTAAGTGGTTTCATCTCTTTATGTGTTTCTTCTTCCTCTCTTCCTTTACCTCTCTTACCTGCTCTGCATCAAATGATAGGACTGAATTAGACCTTGTACTTACAGCAGTAATAATTGCTCCATTTTGCGTGTATATTGCATCTGGATGGGAAAAAAAGAGGCAACTTTCCCTAAGAAAAGGGGGAAAAAAAGGTGAGGAATCCCCTTAAAAAGAAAAGAAAGGTTTTCAGCTCCAACTCAAAACAGCTAAAGTGACTGTGTCTTATGAGGGAGCCTGGAATAAAGGTGAAGGAAGGAGATGCCATTTTTCAAAGAAATGGGCCCTGCTGCAAGTTCCTCAGATTCTGCGGTAGAAGTAAGTGCCTGTTAACAGCTGAGAGGTGGGACTGGTGAATGAGCAGGGTAAAGGACCTTTGCTGATTTGGTGTACTCAGAGGTACTGTTTTATTGACAAAATGATTGAGGTGGGAATGGATCCAGGTGGATTCAGCAATGCTACAGTTTTCTAGCTTCATGTGCAAACTGCTTGCAAATGACTTGTACCTACTTAGCATCTCAAAGATCTAGGAAGGACAGAGACTTCCTTTAAAAATTACATACAGCAGCCCAAACCCTTTGTTGCTGCTATTGACCAACTCATGTAAAGTGTGTGATTATTATGTCACTTCTTAATGCAGGGCAGCGTACGGTGAGATGAAACTCCAGAATTGCAATGAAGTCCTTAGGTGTATGGTGTATCAGAAGCCATGTGTGCAGCAGACTCTGTTTACCTTTGGAAGCACCCCAGGCCTGGCTGCAATACAAGGGGACTCCACACCTCCACAGAGTGGTTGGCAGCTGTGAGATTCAATGTGACAGCAGGGATATACCAAAAGAGAAGGGTTATATTGGCTTGGCAGAATTTCAGCTTCTCACCTAAGAAATTTTTCTTTCCCAGAAGAGATGTAAAAGATGTAAACTGGGCAGGGAAGGGGAAAGCATGTAGCTGTTCAGTTTGTCCCACCTCTCTGGAAGGGGCACTGGCTGGAAGATCTCTCCCATCTGAAGAGCTGAGCTGTGTGGGAGGGGTGTAGTGGCTTTGAATGCCAGCATGAATAGCTATGTAATCCAAACTTTCTTGTTTCCTGAATAATTCAGCCTTTGGGCACAATTGGGCTTCAGCAATGTGGGGGGAATCTTATTAGGAGGAAGACTGGCTTTTGTAAATGGTAAATGAAGTAGTTATTAAAAAGGAAGGACAAAGCTACCCAAAGCCTCATTCATGTTACAGATTTGGGCATGGGACAGAAGAGAAATCCACAAAAATCTGCCTTTCAGCTTTTTCAATTGCCTATGTTTGAGTGGGAAATTGGATATCCCCAGGATCCTGGGAGACAGCAGACATGAAAACAGCACCAGATTCCTTCAGGGGTATGCAAGGAGGAAGTGACATCTGTTTTGCATCCAAACATTACTTGATGTCTAGTTAAAACTGTTGTTGTGATGGGGTGAAAAAAAAAACCTCACAGAAAATCCTCCTTCCCTTTGGCTGGGCGTCAGTGCAGCCAGGCAGGGGGAATACTAATAGTGTCTCATCTTTCCTTAAAGAATGGTAGGGATTGGAAGGGACCTTTAGAGATCATCTAGCCCTTCACCTACAAATCAGTGCCATCCCCATTTTGAACAAGCTACTTTGTCATCCATGATCAAATCTTCAGTAAACGTGAAACTTGCAAGTGATGGATGGGATCATTCACACTGGGTTGTCTTGGCCTATCTGTATGAGGAAAAGAACAATATTAATTTAAGCAGATATTAATTTACTGTTCTTCAGTTAATTATCTTGATATAATGTATGTAAGAAAAACAGTGGCTCTCATAAGTATTTCAAAGGAAACATGAAGGATTTGGGAGTTTGAGACCTCTTGCATTGGGAAGGCCAGAAAATAAATCTGTATGTCATGAAATATTTTGAGAGTTTTGTCTTTGAACATCTTTAGGCATTTCTCATAGTCAGAGATGCTAACTTTTCCCCCTTACTCCTTTTTTTTTTCTAGAATACACTTTCTTTTGGGATACTCACCTATGAGCTGAGAGCCACATTCAAGTGTCCAAAGGACTAATTTATAGGGTCTGTTTCTCTTTGAATCTTTGAAGCTCTAGCATTTTGCTTTGAGAGTCAGAAAACTTCCCCATCAAAATGAAATCAGAAGGAAAACAAGTTTGGGAGAGTGGAAATACTGCACTTTTCTTAGGATCCTTACCCACAGAAATAGCATTGTTCTTTTAAAAGGTGTTCTAGGTCTTTCAGACAGTACACAGGCAGGTAGGCAGACCTGCCATATAAAATATCCCCCCATTTTGCATGTGACCTACACTGTGGCTGCTGTTGAGCCTATGTGGAAGACCATGGTGAGACAAGAAAAGAGCTAAAGGGCTGCATGTGAATGACCTCCCAGTTAGATTGCACCAGAGCCCATGTTTTCTGGTAGTTAGAGCAGCATATCTTTCACCTTACCTATAGGCTGGGGACAGCTGTCTGAACCAAGATGTTTCTAATCACTCAAGTAAACAAGGCTGAAAGCGGAATTCTTTCTTTTTGTTAGGCAGAAGGATCAAGCAGGCAAGTTTGGGCCAAAGATTACTCTGCTTTGGGACCACACAGCCAATCTCACCTGCTCTCTGCTAGACAAAACAGAGCCTGGAGGTGGGAATAAAAACTAGATGAGGCCAGTTTGGGGAGGGATTGCTGAGATTCAGTCAGGGAGCTTTTACCTGTGTGGTATGATAAGCAAGACAGCTGTGCTGGGTTTCTTTTTCTTCATGCATGGAAGGAAATATTCAGCATATTATATGTCTAATGTTTGTCCTATTTCATACTTCAGTCTTGAATACATTTCTAATTAACTGAAGACCGAAAAAATCCTCATGCCATAATTCAAATCATGGGAGCAGGTGCACGTTCCCTGTTGGTCTGTGCCTAGGAAAGTCTGTGGATTTGTGTGATAAAATCCTACTGTCTTTTTCCTTTCTTTGTCTTTGCTCAAGTTCCAATGTCCTCAGGTAGCCTTGAACTCTTCACTGTGGGAGGCAGAGAAGGAAAATAGGACACTTGGTGTGTGTGGGACTGTGAGTGCCACCAGTCAGATGATGTTAATGTGAAATTTACATGGAAGAAGATGCTGTAGTGCAGTTCTATTTGGCTATGGAAGATGTTGCCAATCTTGTAATAAAGTGTTGGATTTTTTTTTTTGACAGAGAATGGATTCTGTAGTTGAGTTCCTACATTTTTTTTGTTATAACATTATGTATAGTATTAGTACTAAGGAGGTGGTTGGGTTAGACCTTTGTGTGGTGGTAGTCGCTAGTTTCACTCTTGTGGATTTAAAAAGCTGGTGTGATGTGTAGCTATTCTTAACACTGCCACAAGCAGCAGGCGGATTTGCACCGACCTTTATTTGAGTAGTAGAAGCATCAGAGTTAACAGAGTTTAGCACGGCAGAGATGGTGATTTAATGCCCCAGATGTGCATAGACCAAGGCCCTAATGTGTCTTGCTTGAGGTGAAAGTCAAAGACATATCATATTTGCCTGGATTGAAACCTCAATGACCTAATAGCACTAGGTCCTGACTGAGATATTGTCCAGGATCAGGAATGATAGCAGGTCTTGAACTTGATCAGTCTTTGAATGTTCCTTTTGTCCAGCAATTAGTATCTCTAAGGCTCTGTAAGTGAATAGTTAAGTTTTAGATCTTTGAACGGTTCTGCTGTGGTTTTGTTCTACCAGAGTGACCTGGTGGAGGCTGATGTACTCCAATGACTGCTCTTGTGAAGAGATGGATTGTAAAAGTCTCTTGATTCTTCATTTGTTAGACGCTTGTGGTTTATTAGGTTAGAAGCCTTTCCGGGTTAAGTTTTTGCTTTGTGATAATAAGCTGTTTTACAAGAGTGCAATGATTTAGTCTGAGGTTAATTTCAACCAAATAGACCTTTTTCACTGTACCTACAACAGAAGAGACCATCTTTGGGGTTTTGAAAGAAAGTTTTGCAAATGAGCAAGACAAAGACAAAGAGTGGGTAGCTGTGCCAGCACAGAAAAGCAGGGGAATTTTATTGAAACCAAAAGACTTTTCCGTCTTTTTAAGGGGAATTGAACTAGACTTTTTTTTTTCCCTGTGTCCATAAGGCCTTTGCTAAGAGAGCAATGCCTGGCCCAGCCTTCCTGCAAAGAGTGGATTGATAGCAATCGACTGATTGAATAGTGAGAGGTTTGATTTCTCTGTGTGACTCCCTTAGCTCATATATTCTCCAAAACGTGCCTAATTGTTTTCAGTATCTAAGCATCGGTCTTCATGTACATGTGTGTTCTTTGTCCTACAGACTGTATAAGCAACTGCAGCAGAGAGTGGATTCAGAAATTATTAATGTTGGTGTTGATGTATTGGTACCCCAGTACTGGGGGCAAAACAGGGACTGTAGGGGCATTTGATGACTGAGAGACTTTCAGAGACAAAATCTAAGGCATAAAGGGCAAGGACAGTATGGAAACTAATTTGCACAACAGGGAATGAAGACTTCTAGGACATCACAAAGCAGTGACTTGGCTGAAGCCCCAGAAACCCAGTTGAACACTTTATCCAGTAGACAGTGTCCTATTTTTGGCACATTCATGTTTTTTAAAGGCTGTAGAGATTGCACTTAACATAAAAGTGATGTGTGCCATATGGTGTGGAGTGAGCTGTGTACCAAGCAAAATTGGGATGGTCTCTCTTTGTGTTCTGGTGGTCTCTTTGATGACTATGTTCAAGGGATCCTGTGCAGATCTTTCCACATATGTGATGGTGATGATCAGTCTTCATTTCTCTCAGACTAAAATGTTCTTGCTCTGGTAATGATGCAGAACTATTCTCTGCCTCTTGAATTCCTGCCTAGATGGCTGCACAGATACACTCCCAGAAGCCGTTTCATTTATTTTTTCCTCCTCTGTTTTACACTTGTTCAGCGGTCTGCAGCCCTGTTAGCTGCGGAAGGTCTAGGTTCTTACTTCTGTGTCCATGGCATGTTCTGTAGTTTGGTAGGGAAAGATATGAGCAAAAGAAAGCCAAATAATTAGCTATCCCAGCCCTAATTCCCTGGGCAGAAGTTCACTTTCCAGTAACTGAAACTGGCTTAATCCTAATTCCCTGAAAATCCCCCTTCCTAAGAGTCTTTGCAAGACTCCCTTATTGGTGAGAGCTTTCAAAATGACCAGTGCTGCTATTAGGATGAATTTTCCTAAAGATAAAATGCAAAGTGAATCCCTGAAACCACAAACTCCTTGACATGTGGTGGGTGGAGTTATTAATGTGCAAAACACACTGAAAGAAGAGCTCTAGTGTTGCACGCACAAGTTTTCTCCCCTCTGTTATTGATATAAGTCTCACTTCTTGCCTCTCTTGAAAGCTGGTCATTTTCTGGGAGAAGCCTTTCTGTGAAAGCCTTTACAGCTCTGTTGGCTGACAGTGGTGGATATGAGTGGATGCATGGGGATAACTGCCTCATTGAGCCAGTGGAGAGAAGGTGCAACAACTGATACATTTGGCACTTACTTCTGGTGATCTGAGTGATGGACTCTACTTCTCTGTGTTATCTATGCAAGGAACCACAGCCTGACTGCCCAGATCAGCTCCTTTGTGCTCTTGACTGCCAATAACCCACTAGTTTAGGGCACTGAGTTAACCTGTCTGAAATGTAATTCATGGGCTGCCTATAGGGAAGCAAAAAAAAAGTGGAAAACAGCCATGAATTCTTCTTTGTCTTCATGAGGAGGGAAGAGAGAAGGAAAATTAGATGCTCCTGTCCTTTGCCTACAGTCCCTCACATCTCTCCTTTACCTCTTAGTTCTCATCTATGCTGTTCCAGTTTTCATCCTAGGAAAGGTCTGGGTGAAAGACTGCAGTAAGTGGTACAGGTACTGCCCACTCTTCCTCTGCTGCTGCCTTCTCCTTTCTCTGCCACAGGGATCAAGTGGGACAGGCTTAGCTGAGGGTGAAAGGACAGTTATTTGTCACAACACCTTGATAAGGTGAACAGATTCTTTGAAAAGATATGCTCAGGAAAGACAGTGCATGTGTTAGTTACTTTGTTCCCATTGTAACCAAGAACTCCAGGGAACTTGCTAGTTTAGAGCAATAAACAGAGAGGACAGTTTGGGGGAAATGTATGATCTAATGCTAAGCCAAACTTCCTTTGTTACCTCTATGGATCTAAGGAACAATGTCTTTGCTTCCTTGTAAATCTTTGGACTATTTAGCTTGGATGACTTCTCTTCTGAAAAAGGATTAAAGTCAAAGAATTAGGAGATAAATGAACCTTGAACATGATTTTTTCTTTCTTTCTTAAAATCTCAAACTAGATGAATCTCCTTTTCACCATGCATTTCCGATGAAGTGGCAACGGTCTGGTATCATCTTTCTGAAGCTTTATCCATGCTTTGGGATTCCCCAGCCCTTGAGAAGAGTTGTTTGATAATTGTTTCTCCTCTTTCATGAGCTGCCTCTCACGCCAGTTCAGCACATACAGCTCTGAGGATAAGTGACATGATGATTTCTCCCAAGTTAGATCCTAGATAAATGGTAGCTGCTTAGGAATAGTTGGGTGGGATTTAAATCAGTCACAGCTCATATCTGTAAAGCTGTTATTCAGACACCAATAATATACTATTTATTTAGAAGGAGTCACTTCTGTCAAAGCTTTAAACAGCACTAAAGGAAGTAACTCGCTCTATTCTTATATGTCAAAGCAATGTCTATGTTAGGAATGTATGTGGCCAGGACACACTCTATGATCCATGGGAGGACCCAAGCACCTCAAGGCAGATTTCTATCCCAGGCTGGCTGAATTGCCCTGCTGAAGTGGCCCTCTATCTACATGAATGGTAGAGGGATCATGAGGTGATAGTGCTCCTACACAGCTCAGTAAACTGATGTTATTAGGTGCATTGATAGCGTAGTCAAGACTGTAGTGATGATTTTAGAGATACTATACTAATGCCTAAAATGTGCCTCTCCTTAACCTGACATGAGCATTAAGTCCTAGACTACAAACTGCTTGGTGCCAGATGGTTCATTCTTCTGATGTGCTCACAGAGGAAAAGGCAGTAATTTCTTGGCTGGGATTGGCCACTCCTTGTAGCCAAACTGCCTCATCCCAGGGTACTGAGTGTAGGCATCAGGATGTGTCCAGAGCCTGACCTAATTCAAATAGCTCAGCTGAACGAAAAGAGACAGACCCAAGAAACATTGTCTTTGGTAACCTTAAGGATTTTCTAGATTATTGGTTTTTGCTACTCTGGCCAAATTTACCAGCATTACTCGTCTATAAAGTGTGCATTGGTAGTGGCTGACTGTTCTGAAGTGAGAGAGTCTTGGCATCAGCTTTAATGAGGGAAATGCCTTCAGTGTACTGATATTCAAACAAAGGCTTCTTGAGAGGATCCACGTTTCTGAATTTAATTCTCCATGCTTCACTGCCTTAGAGACCCACTTGTCTTGGGAACTAGGAGAGCTGCATGTTGTTGCATTTAATTTTAGGAGTAGTCTAGGAAATGCCCTTCCGCAGCCTCCAGGCTGAATGGGACTTACACCAGTCTCTCCTTGTGTCTGTGGGTCATTTCCATTTTATGGTTAAGAGACGGCATAGCTCAGATCACAGTGCTTTTCAGAGAAAGGTGATAGTTCCACTATCAGATGAGACTTAATACTTCCACAGCAGGCAAATCCTGTAATATCAATTTGTTGTTCTGGCCCATTCCCAGGCAACATGCCATTCCCTGGTACAAAAGTACCTATTGTTGCCACTGAGCCAGTTCCAACGTAATATGCTATGTGCCTCCTTCCTCAAAGAAGTGCAAGGTGCAATATGAAAGACAATTTTAAGGATTATAGATTAAAACTAATTCTTAGCAGTTCGACAGAGCAAACTATAACAATTCTGAAAGTCTTATCAGCTGCCTAAAGGTGAGCAAGAGATCACATAGGACAGAGAAATTAGCCTAGTATTACAAGCTTTAATTCTCCAGGTTATTCAAAACACATAAATAAATTTACAAAATTTAATTTAATAAAACATTCTGTCTTTTGGCAAGAGAAATTTTCATTAAAAATGGTTGGGGGAAGGGAAGGTAAAGGAACAAGTCCCTGACTCAGGAAATCATACCTGTCCTGTGGATATGTGGCTATGCATGTACTAGAAAATTAAACATTTTCAAGAGACACTAAGTGGCTGGAACTCAGTCACAGGGTCATAAATTGATTTATGGAGGAAGGGACCATTGGAAGTCATCTAGTTCAAACCCCTACTTAAAACATGGTAGTGCTCCAAGTTCTGTTAGGGTGTCTGTGACCTTGCTCAGTTGACTCTGAAAATATCCTGAGGATAGAGCTTTGCAGACTTTCTGGGCAACCTGTTCCAGGACTTAACCTCTCTGGTTGTGAAGAATTGCTTTGTTAGGTTTTGTTGGGTTTTCTTTTGTTGTAACTTGTGACCCTTGCTGCTTGTCCTCTGTGTGCTTCTTGGAAAGATCTGGCTTTCTTTTCAATAACTGACTCCATTAGGAAGTGAAAGTTTGCAGTTCCTTAAGGTTCTCCCCTTAATCTTTGCTGGGCTAAGCAAAGTAGCCATATATGATGTGTGCTGCAGCCCTCTAATCACCTTAGTGTTAGTCTTAGTGAACTCTTTCCAGTTTCTCAACATCTTTGTTCTACTTGGATATTCATGAGTACTGAGTACATGGGTGTAATCAATCCCTTGCTGCTGAAATGAGTGCTTTCCTGGAGCTGGACAAAGCTATGACCACACAATTTTGAAGTTGCTCAGGGTCTTTCTGAAGCTGAGTTTTGGATATCATCAAGGGCAGAGATTACACAACATCATCTTGAAAGGATTTGGGACAGTCCACAAATTGTCCTTGGGAAGTGTGTTTCTTACTATTGATACCTGATACAAACATTTTGCCTAAGCTTAGATCTTCTGTAAGCTTGGGCATTCAGTCAGGTGTGAACACCATAAAGTAGATGTGCTCTTATCTGCTCAGTGGTGCGAGACTTTGGGTTTGAATGAGGGTTTTATGAGTATTGTAATGGCAGATCTGTTTAGTATTCAAAGTAGGGAAAGTAGAGGTGGGTAAACTTTGTATTATTCACATTAGAACTGGGTAAATTTCCCATTTCCTGTATTTGTTCTGGAGAATACCAATCTTCAAATGTATGGATGTTTTCCCAGCTGACAAACTTTTCCAGAGGAGATTTTGAAGAGCATGACCTGATGCTGATATATGGGAATTTTTGTGAATTTCAAAGCTCAAGATCATCTGACATAAAACAGTTTGAGTCATAAAGCTCTCCAGTCTTCTGGGTTGGACTTAGGAAAGAGAGAGAGAGAGAAAAGATAGCTACATCGTATTGAGCAGGCTGGTTGGTCAACATTTCGGGGCAATGATTTTGTTAGAAGAGAGATTCCTCAGGGAGGCAGCTCTCTTCGTGACATTTTAATCATGGAGTAACTGTGTGCTGTGTGTCCTTGAACATGGCAGATGTTGAATAAGGAATTTTTCTGCTGTGTTTCAAGAATGTTTAGGGTAGTTATTGGGGTGAGGACCACTACTATATTGTGCTGTTGCTTTTGTCCCTCTGAAGCCAACTGCATCAATATTTCCCCTAACTCACATCAGGAGCACAGAGATCTAAAATATCAATATAATCAAGCCCATTTGTTGTTAAGAGCAGGGATTCTGTTAAGTCCTAAACCAAATCTGTTTATTTTGATTCACTTTGGTTTCGAGGGACAGAGGGAAAGTCAGTATTACTCCTTTCAGTGGTGGGCATATGAATTAAGCACTTCAAAAAATTCCAGCCAACCAAAGCCTTCTACCTTTGGAAGAGTTGCTGTGGATCACCTACGTTCAGCACTCTTCAGAAAGACTTGTGATTTTGATTGAGTACTAAGTCAGGGATTGTCATGACCATGAGCACCTGATAACATCCATATATCCTGTCTGCACATGACCTATGCTGAGACGATTGAAATCTACTTGTATCTGAATGTTAAAGATCCTTTACCCCTCTGTCTCCTTTGAAAAACATCTTTACAGTCAGCCTGGGTCAAGGATGAACAAAGTGTAATTCCATTGCACTCTTGTTAGGTCTCATGTTTTGACAGAAAGAAACACATAAAAATTATTCAAACCAGCCCTTCTGCCTGGGATAGCACATATTGTTGAAGTCCTGTTGATTTTAAAGATCCCTGGATCAATGAGCTACATATGAGTGTCTGAGTAGCAGCTCTGCCTCTTGTAGCTGTTGGTCCCAGGTGGTTCTGCCGAGTTAAGTATCCCAGGAGACTCCCATTTTTGCCTTTTCCTGTGGGGGGAACAAGAAGTAGTGGGTGGAATTATTTGAGTCTCATGGGATTTTAGAGTCACTAAGGTATGAAAGCTGCTCTTTGGAATTGTTAGTTTGTTTTTGGCAGTTATTCCTTGCTGTCCTACTCTTTCCAGTCCTGAGGAAGGTTTCTGTCACACTTAAATGCTCTGGTTTTTCTCTGGAGAATAATTCTCCTTGACCCCTATGACTTTAAAAACACTATGTAGGAGGGTTTTGGTGCTGTTTCCTGCTGTTTAACCAAGGCATAACGGTTCTGTTGTTTCTTGATTTAGGGAAAGTAATGTCTACACTGAAATTGTATCCAAGAAATTTCTCTCCTTGGTGAGGTGCAGGTTGTGTAAACCCAAGCTTTGTGCCCTTAGTTTATCCTCTGGGAGGGACAGTTCAGCTCCGCAGAACCCAAGGCATTCTGCCAATTCTGCACTGTTGTTTTCGTCTCCTGACCTTTCTCCTGGCTTATCCCTCTCTCACTTCAAGGGTGAGAGACAGTAGGGGAAGATGGAGTTACAGCTTCCTAGACATTTGGCTGTTTTGTCCTTTGTACATCACTTTATGGCTGACAGGACATTTTCTTTTTTCTTTTTTTTTCAGAAAATACCTTGCATGCTAAACTCTGTGCATTAGCTGATCACAGCATAAATGCTTGTCCATTTATCCAATGCCGTCCTGTGTATCTTTCATCTCCATGCTCTCCAGTGTTCTCCTGTTTCACTTTTCTCCTTCCTTTGTCTTCAGCTCTGCCTAATACAATCTACCTCGGTATGACAGCTCCAGGCTATGGAAACAGGGCCAGATACTGTATGCAGATTGATAGGCTCAGTTAATAAACATACCATCCAATGCTGAAGGCTATGCTCTCTGCAAAAAGGCCAGTCTTCATGTGACTTTGACAGACATGTTCCCTTCCACTATTTCTTTATCTGATAATAAGAGTAGCCTGCTGACTTTACTGCTGTACTGACATGTTACCTAATATGCTACAACCTATTTCCAGATAATTAAATTATTATTATAGTTGATGCTCTTTCACCTTCTGATAGCTTGTGTAGCTTGAGAGCAAAACTCAATAGGGCTGGGATTACTCTATCCCAGATTCTCCTGAGTCTGAGATTTCTATATCTGAGACACTCATGCTTGGCTCCCTGTGTAGGCACTGCAGACATGTAGGAACTGTAGACATCACCTGGGACCAGCTATTCCAGCTTGAACCAAAGGACCACCCATAACCATTCTAGGCAACCTGTTTTAGTGTTTTATCATCCTCACAGATCAAGAACTTCTTAAATCAGGAGTCATCTGTGAGTTCACTGATTCTTGATGGATTTTTCTTCCATCCGTTGATGTTGTGGTGTTTTAACTCCATGTAAATGTTTGAGACCTTCAGAAGGGCTGTGACAGTAAGGGCCACAGCTCAGTTTCACAGAAGATAAGGAAACATCTCCTTTTGTTTACCTCATTTGATGCTACACCAAACTCTTTCAAGTGAAATAAATAACACTTTCAGTCCCTTTACTTCACAGTTTCTGTGTGATCTGTTGCACCTCCCAATTGTTTGTCTTCCAGGTAGATGAGGCCTAGTTGCAACTTAACACCTTACTCTTGATCATCTCTAAGTCCAGTGCATGATTTCTGAGGGGGGTGGACACAGGAGTGCAGACAGCCTTACAGCCTTCTGATATGAGTTCTTGATTGGTTGTACAGTGACACCATGGTGGTTTCTGGATTGTGTTCTATTCCTTCCTAACAATTCCTAGGTGTTTTGTTCGGTTTGGGGTTCCCCCCCCCCAGTATTGGTAAATATTTATTTTTATATTTTTACAGAATAGTTAATACTCCAAAAGCTCTGTTCTGTGTTACTTTGCATTTATTTTCATTAACTTTTATCTGTGATTTATTACTAAACTTCTCAGTATCAGGAGATCTTTCTGCTGTTCACCCTGCAGTATACTGCAGTATTTTCAGTGTGTAACACTTCAGACCTGGGTTGAATGTGTGCTTTAGTAAAAGACATTGTAGAAATCCCTGCTTCTCCTCAATAGCTCTAAGGGGAGGCTAAATATGCCACTCTCCTATGGACTCCTTTTGTTTCAAAGTGCTGAGTCTGCTGCCAAATCAGCACATGCTCACAAGTAGGTTGTCTGTCCTTTTGGCAATATCTTGTGAAAAAAACACAGAGATCAAAGTAGTTTGCATCTGTTGGTACATTTTCTGCAGCACCTCTGGCATGCCCTTTTCTCCTGGACATGGAAAGCAGTTTTCTCTGTGGAGGGAGGCGTTTCTGGTGGGAGCATCAGCTGGTTTCCAGAGATTACGTCTGATCATCTCTTCGCCTGCCAGGTGATTTTTCTGTTCTTTGCTGAGAGATAGCTTGTGATGACCTCGGAAGGCACTGTTGAGATGTGGAGAACAAACTCCAGGAGGAACAAAAAAAATCAGAGCATTAAGTCATTATGTAAAATTCATAACAGATTTTTCAAATTTCATTACTTAAATCTGGGATTCTGTAGCATTTTCTATGGTTGCATCAGAGTAAATCTAGTTAGCAAACATAAATGTGAAGACTAAACAAAGGTGATGCTTTTACAGTGTTTACTCAGCAGACATGGACTGCCAAGTGCCATTTCCATTGACTGGAGCAGTAGTTTTCTTGAATGGTAATGTTGTTTTTAAAGGTCAGTGATGCTACTTGTCCAGGAGATGTACCTGGGAAGACCATTTCTTACTTTCTTGAACTCTGTTGCAGGACAGTCCAAGTTTAACTAATAGGCATCTCTATGTGAACAAAGCTGATGCTGAAATGGTACCTGGGGTCATGACAAATAGAACTGGTGGGTGTTTGTTTTTTTGTTTTTTTTTTTCCCCTTGGGTGTTTTAAAGGAGTCTGGGGCTTATCAATGCCTCTTTAGAAGTGATTTGGTGTCATGGAACAGCTGAGATTGGAAGGTACTTGGCAGGGTTGCCTACAACAGGTTTCTTGGGATTGTGTCTAGTTTGGTTTTGAATATCTGCAAGGTTGGAAACTTCACAGTCTCATTGGGCAACCCATTCTGGTATTTAATCCTGCACACATTTCTATACATATGATCAAATAGAATTTCCTCTATTTTCAGTTTGTGCCCATTGCCTCTAGTTCTTCAGTGGACACCATTGAGGAAGAGTCTGAATCTCCCAACTTCCCACCACATTGGTTTTTTAAACACATTGACAAGATCCCACTGAATGTTCTTTTCTCCAGTCTAAGCAGTCCTGGCTCTTTCATCCTTTTCTCATATGACAGATACTCCAGTCCCTTTACCTTCTTGGTTGCTCTTCACTGGACTTGCACCAGTATGGCCATGTACTGGAGAATCCAGAACTGGACACAACACTACAAGTAGATATTGCATTACCGGCTCATGGTCAACTTGGTTCCCACCAGGACACCCTAGTCCTTTTCTACAAAGCTTCTTTCCAGCCTGTTGTTCCTTAGCATAGTGTGTGTGGAAACTCCTCACCATGAGCAGGACTTGGTATTTTCCCTTAGTTAAAATTAATGAGATTCCTGTTTGCTCACTTCTGCAGATTGTCAAGGTCCCTCTGAATGATGGAACAACCATCTGGTCTGTCAACTGGTCCTTCTAGTTCTTTATCATCTGCCAAATAATGCAGATGGCATACACAGCTTCAGAACTGTTCCCTACTGCAACAGAAAAGCCTAACATCAGACTCGGCAGCAAAACAAGTGGGTGCAGTTCCCTGTCTTGCCTCAAACCAGAATCATGCATGAGGGAATATTGATCAATCTAAGTTGTCTGGAGGTAAAAAATAATTATTTTTGAAACCCACCTTCTCTGGGGTGAGATGATATGTCTGCTTCCAGTATGAGGTTACAGCTGGGATGTGCACTCAAAGACTGGGAAATGTTCCCAGTTCATGTAGTTTAATCACAGCCTTTAGCTGCAATGCTGTCCATGTACGAGCAGAATTCTCACTGAGTTTAGCAGCAGCCAACCCTGAAACTATTTTGGCCTGTGATGTATTTTGGTATGTAATACAATAGGCAGAAGGAAAACTTGTGCTGTGGATGTAGTTGCTGTTACAGCTGTGAGGCAAAGAGCCCTTCAAAGTATTCCTCTGCAAAAGAAATCCCCTGCTTCGAGCCTATTAGTCAAAACAACTGCTCTGTGTCAAAGCAGTGCAAATAGCTTTTATCCCAAAAGCTTTTCTAGTTGCTGTTCTTCTGGGGCCATTCTGCTCTGCCTGATTGCTGTCCCCATACAAGGGGTTAGTGTAGTATGTGGCTTAATAAATTCCACTGTCGGATTTCTATTGTCTCTTTGTTCTTCGTTGCCAGGGAAGCCAAATATTATTTCTGTCCTTGAAAGAAGCTGCAAATATGGGGAATGGCCTCAGTGAGAGGTGGGGGGGGGGAAAAAGGAATCTTGTGGAAAAATACCTTTGTGTTTTCACTTATTGCCTTTATAGAGACGATTGGGGTGATGGGGTAAAACGGAGCTGTTCTGTCTTTTCTCTGTTGGTCAGATGTCTTCATTATTATTATTAACTTATGTTCCTTAACTTAAATGCTAGGCAGTTCCCTCCCTTTGTGTATCCTTTCATGTACTTTGTCAGGTCCTGAAGTGCTACTGAATGCTCCTGATTAAAAATCAGTATGCATGTATGGCTCTTTTTATCCCCAGTCTTTCTGTGGCTCATGTTACTCCACATTCACAGGTCCTTATTTTTTCCTGGCCTGCCTGTAGATATGGAAATGGGACCAACTTCAGCTGATATTTGTGAAACTGAGGTGCAGAGGTGATGCCAGATGAAGTGTGCTGGGAACTTTTCTCTTGCCCTGTGGCTGGGGGCCAGCGATGACCTTTCTTGATGGCACTGTGGATGGCCCTTTGGTCGTGAGAAGCTGAACTAGTATGGTTAAGTCTCTGTAGTAACTGCATAAATGCAGTCTTTCTTTTGTTTAACATAGGGGTCACTTTAAGGTTAGATACTAAAGACAAAATTTAGTGTGGAAGCAAGACATCAGGAATAGCAGAGACTGAAGAACACCAGAGTCTTTTCAAAGGCAGTGTTCTAGCACTAACAACCTCTTTGTTGCTGTAACATAAACCCTCATTCACCTGCGGGACTCCATGTGGATCAGGGCAGTGAGTTGCATCTGTACTGGCACTCCTCACCCAAGTTAAGCTCCATGTTGAGAAACCCAGATCAGAAGAAGGCTATGAAGCCATTTCTCAGTGCTGTGGTACACAATGAGAAGTTAATATTTCTGTTGATGGCTATAATGAAGGTATGTTTGAGCTAATTACATGGAGTTTTCTTTATGATCAGCAGAGACGGGTAAAACAGTTTTAGACATGGTTTGTCTGATCTCTACTCCTGTTCTGTTAGACATCTACTTTAGAATAAAATGTTTCACATCTGACAGTGCTTTCTTCTTTCTACTCTCTGTTTGGATAGAGATGAAATGATAGCTAAACCACATGGGTGATAAGGTCTAAGGGGCAGTCTTCTAAGTTGAAGTTTTCCTCCACACTATGGTTTTGTGTAGCTTGGAAACAAAGTTACATTCTCACCAATGGGAAAAAGAAAAACATCTGAGGACAGGGATCTAGTACATCTGTTCTGTGTATTCCTGCAATGCGTTTTCCAGGAGGAGCATGTGGAACGCTGAGGTTAGTTAGCTTCAGGCTGGTTGGGCAGCCTGATAGCTTAAACTGGTGATGCTTAGCATGCTTCTCTCTTGTATTGTTTATATCAAACAATAAACCACCAATTTACCTGTGACATTGTCATTCCTGCTATACTGACAACATTTACCATTGCCCTAAGTTGCCCAGTTATTGGTGAATAATGAATTCCCTCTTGGCTGAAGTAAATGGCTTAAACAGAAGATGCTGATCTGGCATTTCTCCCTGGTTGTGTATGCAACACACTGCACATTCTGTTAAGGAAATATTTGAAGTTTGTGGCCAAGTCATCAGAGATAGAGCATATCAGAAATTAGGGGAGACTCATGCAAACCTTCTCTTCTAACTTCTTCCCCCCCACTCCCCTTACAGCCAATCTGAGCTCCCTTTTCACATTGTTAATTTTTATCTTTGAGTAACACGGGTATGATTTTGAGATCATTGAGCATGTGGGAACATAAAGGGGAGTCACTTATAAAATTAGTATTCTCACTCAAATCTTTCTCTTTTATCCTTTTAGTATATAAAGGCTGTTGTCTGTTTCTCCAGTTTTGAGTGACCCAGCCTCCATGATGCTTTCAGCTGATTCTTGCTGGCAGGATAAGCTCCTGAGACCACATTTCTAATTGACAAATGAGAATGAGATTTTGTTTTTTTTTCTACTCTACCCTTTGTCTACTTTTGTTTTTTTTCATTTCCTCCTTCTTCTCCTACTCTGCTTTGTCCTTTCACTGTTTAGCTTTTTCTATCTTGTCTCAGTCTCTCCTCATTTCCTCTTCTCTCTTGGGGTTCATAAAGCTGCCAAGGCCTGGCCAAAGCAAAGAGAAATATGCATTTCACAGGCAAAGGTCATGCAGAGGGCAGCATTATAGTTCTTATTGCAGGTCCCGGGTAAAAGGATGCAGATTCATTCCAGAGCTGTTGCTTTCATTACTTTTGTCAAATCTATCCTGAATAACTGTAAATAAATAAAATGTGGAATTTAAGGCCGAAAGAAAAGGGAGATGTTAAAGTCCCAGTGCTGGAAACAAGCTTTTGCCTGATTTTTGAATTTTCTTGGGAGGTGAATGTTGGGAAAATTAAGCACAAAGTCTCTAATCTGGATGAGAACCACAAGTGTGGATTATTTATAGTGCCTTATCAGAGCTTGCACCACATGTCAGTGAGCAATAGCTGCCCTTCACACAACATAGAGCAATTGGTCTTTGTCCCCCAAAATTTCTCCTTCTCCAGGAAGCATGAGCATGAAAATGGCCTATTGAGCATGAAAATGGCCTATTTTCTATCCTTATTACACAGCATCAAATGAGGGACGCCTTGAATTTCGCAGTTTGCAATACAAAAAAAAGTCTAATAGAAAAGGCCACTGGTGAGTTGAACTGCTTGTTAAAATCAGTGAGAGAGACTACAACCTGATAAGAATTCTTCACTGCCAAGATGGTATTTGCTCATAGAATTATAGAATCATAGACTGGTAGGGGTTGGAAGGGACTGTTAGAGATCATCTAGTTCAACTCCCCTGCAGAAGCAGGTCCAACTAGATTAGGTCGCACAGGAACATGTCCNCCTCTTTTCTAGACTAAACAGCCCCAGTTCCCACAGCCTTTCCTTGTATAAAAGATGTTCTAGTCCCCTGATCGTGTTTTATTGTTTCATGCAAGGTAACAGGATTTCAGATTTGCTCTCTGGGATCAGATGAATTGTTCAACATTTTGACCTGCCAGTTGAAATCTACATTTTTTCAGTGATGTATAGGTCACCCAGAGAGCCCCAGAACTGGCTTCTGGTGCTGTGTGCAAAGCACTCACATATGCTTTTGATGGCTTTAGTAAGAGCTCCCATAGGGTTGTGTACTTTTGCCTTTGTTCCTGCCATGTGCCTGAATCTAAACAAAGCTGTCCTCTCTGTACTCATAGTCTTGTCAGAGTAAGTTCCCCTGCATGGTCAGAAAAGTTTATTTGGTGTTTCTTAGCCGTTGTTAGATTGTCATAGCTTAGTTGTTGATTTGCTTAAAGAATTGGCCAGTATGTATAAAGTCTAGTCTGTCTCTTGTGTGGTCAAATAACTGTTTGTCCCAGTGTGATATGCTGTGCAAAAGCTCCTTTAATTTGGGTAATAACAGGATACTTCCTTGTTTCTCCCAGTAAAACAGTGGGCAAAGGCCAGGCTGCTTTTAGGCACTTTTGCTGCTATAGTTCTGCAGAAGTGCATGGTCATATTTCACTTGCTGCATATTTCTAATATAGAAACAAACCCTTCCTCCTGTGTTTGCAATGGTGAAAGACTGTGTTTTGGTCAAATTGGACAGTCCCCAACTCAGTACCCAACCTTCTGGGGTTGGTGCTTTTTCTCACTGTCGCGCTGTGTGTGGACATGCAAGAGCTTTCTCAGACCTTACCAAAGACCAAGTGCTATGGTAAGGTGCTCTCATGATGGATGCTGAATAATTCCTGTTTCCAGAGAAGATTTGGGACTGGGTATTCTTGATATGGGTGAACTGGTAAACCCCATGCTTTGAAAATACTAGAGGGAAAAACAGAGGATGCATTCCTTGAGCATGAGGGTGCAGCAGAAGCCTGCTGTTTGGCACTGTGGTCACGAGCATTAACTTCTCTGTGGGTGATATGGCTAAGGCAGGCTCAAGAAGGGATCTGATGGAGGTAAAGAGGTGCCTTATGGAGACTTATAGAGTGCTTCTGCTCTAGGTGTGGAGAAAGTGTGACAGTCTTTGTTTGCAGGTTGACCACACAAGCCATGGAAATACAAACTCTGTGCTATGCTGTTTTACTCTGTAACCTGAGTTAGGTGAAGGTGGACTAAGATATTGATCACCATAAGATGTTCATGGTCTTCTTGAATAAGTAGTAAGACTTTCAGTGAGGTCAGAGCATGTCCTGAGGAGGGTACATGGATCCAGCTCCCAATTCCTTTTCTTGTTATATAAAAAGGAATTTGTTGGTTAATTGCTTTAGCAACACATGAATAAGTTGGTCCCTGGCCCTTGAGCAATAGCATGAAGTTGATTTCAGCAATTTTAATGACTGGACCAGAAGAATGAGAAGGACTGTCAGTGTCTTGCCATAAGACCCAGTGATGCTTCTAGGAAAGGCTGAGCATCAGCATGCCCTGGGAGGAGCAGGCTGAGTGTAGGGACAAATCCTATTGGAGCTCTTAAACTTTGCTGCAAGCAGTGCTGTCTATGGCTGCAGAAAGACATCAAGCCTTGAGATTGTTTTTTCTTAGCTGGGATCTTTCCATTTGCCTATTAGATTCATAATGATGTCAATTTTCAAAGCAAAAATTTTTTTCCATAAGAACTGTCATAGGAAGGGGTAGGATCAAAAAGACTTTAGCATGGAATGGGCAGTGAAAATGAACATCAGTGAAATGACTACAAGAGTAAAGCTTACCAACAAAGACACATGGATAGTTATGGAAGTGGGTCCCTGTATGGCTACATTTACTATGGAAAATGACGTAAGTATCATTTTGGCAGCCTAATTATATCACAGTAATTTTGCTGTTAAAAATGTCTTGTATATAAGCCATCTAGCGACAACTGCCTTTATAACTTAATGTAGTAGAGCTACACATCCCCCTGTGATGTGAACTCTTTATCACTACTTAAAAGGCAATAACAAGGCCACAATGAGCAGTGCTGTCATTTATTTGTGCAATGACTGTGTTTTGGAGAGGACTTGGTTGAAAGCCAAGGAGAAAGCACCAATTGAAACTGCTCTGAAAGTATCACCCATGTAGTTCCTTCAGCTATAAAGTGATGAACTTCTTACTACAGCTGTACCTATAGAATTAAATAGTACCTACCTGGTCAATAGTGCAGGAAACTCACCTTTTTTAGCTGTAAGAAATGCAATAAATCTCTCTCAATGTTTCAGCTCCCATTCTCTGAGTACCGAACAAATCCTGTAAAGCTTCCCAAGGTGACCTAGTAATTATCTTTAGGTTATGCTATGAGATATATTTTATAAATATGATTGTCCTCGGTGCAATGTACTTTTTATAGTTGACACAATGCCATGTCATACTTTTAAAAATTAAATACATGAATATTTTGAATACTGTAAAATGGATTTATTAATTACATAATGTATTAATATTTATAATGCTATAGCACTATTTTAAGAAAGTGTTCTGAGAAATATAGTGCTGCAGAAAATTAACCTCACAGTTGTATTGGGGTTCAGGCTTCTGCTATAATTTGAACTAGGAGACATATTCTGCAAGGATGTTTTTTTTTTTAATATGTGTGTGTATGTCTGCATATAAATATATTGTATACATACACATACACACGTGGAATTTTTAGTGGGAAGTGTTAAGAGTTGCCAAACCTGGTATCCTGATAGAGGCAAGGCAGTGACAGCCCTGTGTTCCCAGATGCAGGCAGCAGTGATGCTGAGATCTATTCCTGATAGAGAAACGTGTGTGTCTCAGGCCACTCAGATCAACACACACAAAAACACTCAGCATTCACAGACCCACATACAGCACCAATGACCTCATCCTGTTCCCCTGTATGGTATTGGAGTGAAAGCCTGTTAGTAGAAAATATGTGTGCATACATATAATGGGGATCTTCCAGTAACTGGCCTTGGACAGTCTGTGAAATAGCTGGCTCATGGGTCCTCTCATCTCCAGTCATCTCACACACAGATGTGTGCACACAGACAGGTCTCTCAGCTGACTATCTGACCTCTGGCCATCCCATGGATGGTCTGGACCTCCTGGTCTCTCCTGTAACCACCTCCCAGGCTGTGTGGTCTCTCCAGTATCTGGCACAGACTTGCGGCTGCTTTCATACCTGGCTTCTCTTATTCTGCATACCAGTTTGATAGTCATTCCTGACCACAGATGCACATACATACCCACACAGTATGCACACACTCAGCTCCTCCAGTCAGGACACACACAGAGACCCTCTGACTTGTGGTCCACTATCACTGAGACTCCCATGCACGCACATGCACACAGACTAATCAAAGAGACTTTGATCTGAAAAAGGGGAGCAAGAGTAAATAAGTGAAGAATGGGCTGCAAACAGATAAGGTCCTGGTGCAGCTCCTTCCAACTAAATTCTCTGTACTGTCAAATTTCCTTCAACATTGTGCTTGTCTGCAGCCATATAGCCAGTGAAACAAGAGTTTTAAAAAGCATCCTTAAATCCAGAGGAACTGGATCATCAGCCCCTGGAATTACAGGGCATGATACTAGTATAATATTATAAGACAAACACAAACTGAAGAGAGTCCACTGAAGGGCCAGTTGGGATAGTTTGGGACTGGAGCACATTGGCATAGGAGGAGAGGCTGGAGAAGAGAAGGCCTAGGGGATATCCAGGTGCCCCCTTCTGCTCCTAAAAATGGCTATACATAAACCAAAGCTGGGCTTTTCTCAGATGTGCAAAATGAAAAAGCAAGAAGCAACAGATATTAGTTGTGATAGGGGAAATTCTGAACACTTATTTGCAAAAATAGGTGGCGAAGCACTAGCATGGGTACTTCAGAGGCTGGGGAATCCTTGTCCTAGGCAGTCCTTGCTCAGAGCTGAAAAAGATGCTGAGTAACTTTACCTCTCTCTGATATTTGCCCTACTCTGAGCAGTAGTTTGGACTACACGACATGAGTAGATCTTTGATTCTAGAAAGATAAGCTTATAAACAAGATAATAAAAAAAAAACCCATTCATTTGGTTTTTCAAAAGTGAAAGATATGCTCCTGCTCCATAGCCATAAGGTCTTCAAAATTTTTTTTAGAAAAAAAGTGAATTCGCAATAAACTATAGATGTATGGGACATTCAAAGAAAATAATCTAAAATGATGTTCAAATACCAAAGGAGATTTTCTGTATGGATTTTTTTTAGAGCAGTTCTTAAATTTCTAGACTCCAAATTCATGCAGTTAGAGTTGCTTATTAAATTCTCAAGAGTTATTCCAGTCTGTGGATGGACTGTAGTGTTTTATTAAATTCTGTAGGAGTTTACAGTTAGGAAATTAACAATAATCTTTGCTAGTATCTGGGACAGATTCAAGCTTGCAGAGTTGAATACCATCATGTTTTTATTCCTGTCACCAATCTAATTTCTACTACCTTCTCATTCTTACACAAGCTCAGGAGACCTATGAAATACTGTTCAGCATTTACAAAATGTTACCTTGTTTAGCCTTGAAATGCTGGCACTCAGCTGCAGTTCTAAATTCGCTCTTGTTTCAAAGCCATTTTTCTAAGCCAACACTGGACACTATTTGGAGCCTCAACTGTGGCACAGAAGATCAGAGAGTGGGCAAGGAACTGTTGACTTAAAGTAAAAGTATTTTTCTAAGTATCCTTATAAAATGTTCAAGTTTTTCCAGCGCTGTATGGTACCTAAAAGGTGAAATGCTTGGAGAACAGCCAAAGTGAAAGCAAATCTCTCTGTAGAAGGTTTGTAATAGCAAGTTTTAATCTCCAGTATTAGTAACAAAGCAAAACAAAGCCTACTTGTCCATACTAGGCTGCTTTGTGATTTGAGAGAGCTGCTTTTACTGTTGCAACCACAGGATTATCAGTAATTCCTGGTATGAAATGCATTCATTGAGTTACTTGCTCTGGCTTCAAGCCTTGCCTGGGGTCACGTTTCAGCCCTGTTTGCCTATCCTCACGGCGTGTTATTCTATTCCATCGGCTTAGCACTGTTTCTGTCAGATGTTACAAGTATCTGTGTTCTACGTAGGAAGAAATTCTCCACTCTATCTGAAAAACAGGATGGTATGGTGGTAGTCTGAGCTCCAGAAAAGTATCTGATTAAAATCTCTTCTGCAAGAAAGTTCTGCATCACATTCATAGTCTAAAAAATTCTACAAGGAAGCTGAGGAAACTAGAAGAAAAAAACAGTAGATATGGTTTTGGAAAATAAGAGGACTAAAAAGAAAAGAATCTGTGTCAACCAGGTACAAAACAATATTTTATTCAATGACACAGTTAATTGCACTGACTTTATTTCAGATAATGAGAAATGGTTTATTTAATGTTCTTTTTTCAATACGTTTATTTTTCACTATTGTATGTATACACTTCTATGTTTGTAACTACAAAAGCTCAAAATAAGATGTTTTAGAGAGGATATTACTGTAGCTTAGATACAGCTTGATGCGGGTATTAGTGAAGCTCTGGCTTGAATGATACGTTCTTCAACTATTAAAATCCTTTGAGTTTCCTTGTGACATGTTAGAAGTTTTGGATCATATCCAAACTGTTAGTTTTATTCTGATTGTCACTATTCCACTGGCACATACCCACAGAGATGTTTCCTGGTGAAAGATGAAATTTGTCTTCCGATGACTGGTGAGATGCTATGTTGCTGTGTGCCTTGTAAAGTGAAGCTAGAGTGGTATTTACTGGAAGCAGAAGAGGACTCACTGCTTTTAGACATTGATTGTTAAATAGGATATATGAATGTTTATTTACTCTACTATTATTCTACATCTGGATGGGATAGAAGCTCTTATCTTCACTTTTATGAACCAATCCATCAGTTACTTTGATTTCAGGAAGGCAGGACTATGGCTCTATGAGAGTAAGTAAAGTACGATGTTTAGATTTATAGTCCCTATAGAAGGATGATATTCTGTATAAAGTGGTTATTTTTTTCTAGTCAGAGTATGCATTAAGGGACAGACTGCCTGTGGGATGAGAACTGAGCAATAGGTCCCTGGAGAGGCAATGGTGAATATGGTTCTTGGGAAATGACATTGCAGGGTGGGATAGAGTTACAGTCAGCATTTAGCCATTGTGTTGAGTGAGTAGTGGAGAGTAATTGCTGATGACTGATAGCAGTCAAACTATGTATTGGTTTTGTGATGCATTTCTTTTGGCTGTTTATTCTGTCTTCAGCGTGTAAATCCCTGCTTTGGTAGTGACATTGATCTTTTAAATTGAGATGTTTAGCACTTGACTCCTATACATTGATTTACTTTGGAAATTCATGCCCACCAGCAACGATTCCATGTCCTCAGCACAGTCCTTAAAAAAGAGAAATGCTAAACCTAGAAGATTTTGAGATTTATTTTTGTTGTCACAGATTTTCAAAATGTGTAGCACTTGGAAAAGTTTTTTTTTCAGGCTTCATGCTTTAGATTTCTTCTGTGGTTTTTACCATGCTTTCAGCTGAAGTATATATTTTAAAAGAAAAGGTCAAATTACCACCTCTTCTAACACTGTCTTCCCTAGGCAGATCACTAAGTGAACCACCAAAAAACTTCCTGATAAAATCAAGAAATTTCCTGTCACTTCCACTCCAAGATGAACCATAAGAAAATAAAGTAGATTTGACTGTAGCAGTACAGCTGGGTTGTTTTCTTCAAATAACTGCTTGCCTTCACATCCTGGATTCGACAATGGTGATTTCACATCCTAGAATCTGAGGATGAAGAAAAGAACATCAAATGTTGTTGTCCATCTTTAAAAACAGTCTGGCCTATCTTTGTTTGGAAGCAAGCACTTGTACAACTCTATCCCAGATAACAGTGCAGACATATGTACTTGAATGGGGAATGATAAAATCATCTGGTCATATCTTTATCGTCCCAATTTCTTGACTGTCATAGTCTGTGGTATATGAATAGCTGATTGGTGATCTGCTTGATCATTTTACTAAACTAAAATAGTCTCTTGCAACTATCCAAAGAGATTATTTTTCATGTTAGACGGGAGTCAAAGAGCTTTGTAAGCTATTCCAGGTGTACTTATGAAGTGTTTCTTACCTTGGTATACAAGTACCTTTAAGGTCCTCAAACACTTGCCATTAGCTTATGTGTTTATGCACTTCATTCAGAAAACAGCATCTCAGTTATTCCCTTCCTGGTACCACATGTAGTGATACAAAAGGTCAATGGAGTCCTATTACTGAAAATTCAGCAAGGACAGTGAAAGGGTTACTGAATGATGAATCAATAGGAAACAAAATGCCAACACTTTCAAAAGAACAACCAGCGAATGCGGTGTAAATGTAGTGTAATATGATGAAAAACCAAAATTGCTAATTCTCTACAGCAACTTCCTTTTGCTCTTTGAAGAACATTGTGTCATGCCTGTTTGTGCCCATGCCTAATCCAGTATCTTCTCACTGACAGTGGTCAGTGACAGATGTTTTAGACATTGTTCTTTGTTTATTATTAGCATTAGCCAGTCACCATCAAAGCATTCAATCCCTTCAATATCTTGAGCTTGAATGACCTCGAGTTATTTTGAGATTACTGATGGAAGTTGAGAGGAAGGAGTTGTTCAATGAGTGATCTCCACTAATTGCAGGGATTGAAACCTTCATTGATATGAATTGGTAATGTGAAAGGCATGTTCTAGGGTGGCTGTTCTGACAGAATAGTTAAATATTCAGAGGAACCAGTAGGGTCTTGACTACACTTTAGTTGTATTTCTCTGGTTTCCCAAGAGGTCATCTTCAGGGAAAAGTCCTAATACACTGGAGTAAATGTGGAAAGTGGGGTTTAATGTTTTGTTTTATATTCTGATTTTGTTTGTAGTTTGCTCTTCCTGATGCCCATCTTGCATGGTTTAAGCTACCTTGTCATGGTTTCAGCCCAGCTAGCAACACAGCACTATGCAGCTACTCCTTCATCCCCCTGCATGCCCCCACCCCTATGGCGAGATGATGGAGGTCTCAGCAAGACGGAAGATCATCAAGGGTCTTGTGGATTGAGTGAAGGGAAGGAAGAGCTCACTCACCAGTTATAGTTCTGGGGAAAACAGATTTGGCTAGTTAACTTAGGGAAGAAAACAACATCAGTTTAATCCACTACCAACTGGAAACAGGACAGAAGGCAAAACCAGAGCAGAATGATGAGATAAAATACAACTAGCACTTTAAGACCACCTTCTCCCACCCCTCCCTTCTTCCTGGGCTCAGCTCACTGCTCTCAGTATCTCCACCTCCTCTCTACCAAAAAGTCTGTTGCTCTTTCTTCCTTCTCAGAGGACTCCTCCTCACATTCTGCCCTGCTCCAATGCAGGGTCCCTCTCACAGGATACAGTCCCTAATGAATCTCTCCGAGTACCTTCCCACAGAGCCAGGGCCCCTCCAGGCACAGCCGCCCTCTCTGCTGTGGGGTCTTCCCTGAGCTGCCGGCAGATCTTTTCTCCACTATTACCCTGTACAGGTTGCAGAGGCACGGCTGCCATCTCACCATGAGATGCAGGGGTGTCTCTGCTCCAGTACACATCCTCCCCTCCTTCCTCACTGACCTTGAAGTCTACATGGTTGCTTCTATCTCATCCTAATGCTTCCACCACCTTCAACAACTCCTCTTCCAACTTCTCCTTAAAAAGTGATGCCAGAGGCACTCAATTGTCTCAGCTCCAGAAGTGGTTCTGACTTAGAGCTGGGGGAAATTTGGAGCAACTTCTTACAGGGGACACCACTGTAACCTCTCATCCATTACTAGAAACAGCTCCACACAAACCCAGCACAATGATTGTCTTACTTTTGAGGGAGAAGTGTGGCTCTGACTTCAGAACTATGCATACAACATCCCACCAAACATGTATTTTTTTGACTGGGAAGGAAGATGCACTCCAGTAGTTCATTTTATCCCCAGAGTCCTTCCTTGAACAAATGAGATAAAGGCTCTAAATTAAACAGTGCTGTTCTTTGATCTGATTCAGCCCTGTCATTTACTCTAATTATTGGGGCTTTATCTCAGACTTCTTGTAAGAAAATGCTACCCTGGGGACTTGGAAATTAATATGTTTATTTGAGTAAATATCTATTTGGCACACACCTAGAGGCACTGCAGCAACAGAACTGCTAAATAAGAGCCACAGGCTAATAATTTAGAGAAGACGCAGATTCCAGCTTTCATAGTGGCAGCTTGAATTACTGTGTGTTGGTTATATCTAAGAACGATGGTTGTAGTTGTTTTAGATTCCCTGAAATTTGTTAGGACCAATATTCTTTCAGATAATCCCTAAGCTAGGTGTCAATGTTGGTATGGAAATACTACTCCCAGGAAAAGCTCCGGACATAGGTCAAACTATTTTAGAGAATAAAAGGAAGCTGCTGGATATGGTCTTATGACAGAGAAAAGGCCCCGGGAGTGTTATCATAGTGATGTTAATATACACTACAGATGTGTGTATAGGATAGCTGGAGTTGATGTTGAAATGAGTGAGTAAGAAGCACAAATTCTCTCCAACCACAGGAATTATGCTTCCCTGTGTGTGTTATCATGTCCTGGAAGACAGAGTTATGAGCACAAGGAAGCAATGCACCTTGCAGTAATGAAGAGTAACTGCATACCAAGCTTGGCCCTTGGTATAGGATTGAGAATCTGTAGAAAGTCCCTTTGGCTGCTATGAAGGCAAACTGATAAATAACAGTCATCTAGGAGAAGTAAAGAATAAGGAGAGTGGTACTGTTTTACACCACCTAAAGATACAGAGGAAATGGAGCCAGTGTTTTTCCAAAACATACAATGAGAGAACCAGAAGGAACAACAAAAAAAAAAAAACCAAAAGAAGTCATGACATGGGAAATTGCAATTGCATGTAATGAAAAAAATTTGAAATGGGGAATTTGTTAAGCATTGGCACAGATTGCTCAGAGAAGCTGTGGAGGCTTCATCCTTGGAGATATTCAGAACTGTATAAGATCCTGGGAAATCCAATCTAAGCTAGCCTTGCTGTGAGCAGAAGGTTGGAGTAGATGACTTATAGAAGTGCCAGCCTAAATGATTCTGTCATTACTTACCACTAAGAGAATAGTCACACTTTAGCCATTTTTTTAAAAAAAAGATCTAAGATATACCTCAGATTCCCTTTTAGGAATTTGTCCACAGATTGCATGGTTTTTTTTGTCTTTTCTCTCTCTGTTATGTCTTAAGAGTCTACCAGCAGCAGTCCCACAATGCTCTTTCTCTGTCTTCCTCTACCTTTTCTTAAAGAGGGACAGAGAATTGTGGGATTACTACCGGTAGATTTGTGTTAGTGGCCAGCAGTGGGAAGGGGATTTCCAAACTCCTTACAGAGAAGTCTTTAGGATTGAATGGGACTGAGGCTGATGCCAGCATGAGACATGCTATAGAGTTCCCTGCACAGAAATCAGCACCACAGTTGGTTTCCCCTTATTCACAAGAGTGGCCAGGTCAGGGTTTGTTTGTCAGTTGCCATGGCAGCCTGACTGCAATCAGTCCTTTTAACTTTAATGAGGCTTTGTCCCTGTGCTTTATTCTTGTTAACTACTTTACTATTGTACATAACATCATCCTCTAACAAACAAAGAGACATTTTCTTTCTCATACTGTTTTCCTTCTAAACTGATTGAAACTTTGCAGAATTGGGGAGAAGGCAAAGCTTTTGTGTCAAAAGCCTGGAAAAGAACGTGCAACTAAGAGAATTAAAATGGTATATCATGAAGGGAGATGAAAGATGTGACTGATGTGCCATGATGGAATAGGGCCTCCTACAACCAACTGTAACCCCAACTTTCCCCTTAGGGGCTCTGTCTCTGGGCCTTTCTTGCCCACAATCACAAGCCCACAGAAAAAAAAGAGGTTTTAAGGAACTTCAGTTCTGTAGCCTAACCTTCTGCTCAAAACAAAATCAATTAGAAGGTCAGGCCAGGTTCCTCAGGGCTTTATCCAGTAAGATCTTGAAAGCCTGCAAGGCTGTAGACTGTACAATGTCTCTAGTCAACCTACTCAACTTCTTTTCAGAGTGAAAAAGTTGCTTCATAGAACTGTTTTTAAACTCTCTTGTTTCATCTTAGGCCTGTTATCTCTCCTACCATGCATCACTGGGAAGAGCCTGTCTCCATCTCCTGGATAACCTCTCTGTTGAAACTGGCAGGCTGCTATTAGTTTCCCCCAAAGCTGTTTCTTCTCCAAACTTAACAAGCCACTTCTAAAAGGGCAAGTGCTCCAGCTCCCAGCCTCCTGGTGGCCCTCTGTAGCACTCACTCCAGTTTATTGAAGTCTGTCTTGTATTGGAAGGCCAAAAATGGCATGTGTTATCTAGATGTAGTCTAAGTCATGGGCCTGTGTTTTATTTCCTGTAAACTTGACAGATAGGCCAGTGCAAATAAATGGTATGATAGGACTAAGAGTTTGGAGCATCTGTACATTGCTTCCACTGAGGATATTATCTAGTATGGGTGAAGGCAAAATTGGAAATCCTTCCCCCATACCCTGCCATTATCTCTCTCCCTCATTGCTTGTTAGTTTTGTTTTTGTTAGACTGCACTGCTGTATGTTTCCTAAATATTAACCTCCTTTCACTAATGATGGGTTTTGTCATTTTTTTGCAGGTTACATATCACAAGTACTAAAGAATTACACTAACCATGCCTGTGATGGAGAGTATGTCTCCCTGAGATGTCCTCACAGAACCACCATCAGTATCCAGTCTTCTTTTTATGGCCGAATTGTACCAAGTCATCAGATGTGTCCTGCTCGCTATCCCCACTCCTATGCAACTTTAATTAAAGAAGACGTTGCCTGTTCAGTTGGCACTTCCCTTCAGGTATTGCATGTTAAACTGGGTCTGTTCATTTTGGACTTCATCTTTCCTTGACCAGGAAGCAGCTTTCTGTGCTGGTGCTGCACAGACCTGTATTCAGCTGTGCTACACAGCACTGGGAACACTTATATCTCACCCAGCTTTGTGGTTAATCCATCTTTGTAATTTAGAGAGCACTAAATTAGGTTTTGCTAATGAATTTCTTAATTTTGCTGCAACTCTAGTCAATAACAGTTTAAGAGTGTAGTTGAAGCAGAATTACGTTACAAGACCATGTTATGTTTGGCTGGATTCTTAGACTTTTTAAAAAATAGTTTTCCTTCCCAACGGTTAGTTTTTTCAACACATACAGCAGTTCCTTTTTACTTCAGGACTGATCCTGTTTCAAGAGGTTTTAATTTGGCAACTTGAAACCCAGAGAGAATCCTTGGCTTTATTTCTTCTGACTCACTTGGCTCTTAGGCTGCAGTGAGTGGTCATACATTGCTTAAGCTTGTAATGTCCCAAGCATCAGTACTTTATCATATCCATCCATTTGTGTAGAGGATATTGGGACTGTATGTATCCTCCCAAGAGCACACGTGACATCAGCAAACCAAAGGATTATTTGGATCATGCCAATGCTACTCAACTGTCAGTAGGAACAACTAAAATGAGAAACATGAGTTGGTTGATGTTGAGATGAATGATGTCTTATTCCTGGATGCTGAAGTAAGCACAAGTCTTTCCAAAGGCAGGATTTGGGACTGTGAAAACTTTTGGGCAATCATCTCAAGGATCTAGTGTGTTTATGGCTATGAATCAAAAAGAGCTCGTAATAAAAAATTAGAGCAGAATTCGATTAATGAACCTACAGGGCTAGTGAATAATTTTTTTTCTAATTTATCTAAAGGCCAGAGTTTCCTACATCACTTCTCGCTCTAGCATCCAAAGTTTTAAAGAGGAATTTACAGCATTAAAAAAAAAAAAGTTGATGCAAGTATTTTTGGCTTCCAAATATCTGTGGTAAATTCTCAAGAAACTGTACAGGGTTGTTGTTTGCCTCTACTGTAACCTTTAAGCTGACACAGACTTGTAGTTGTGCTCATAACACTTCCACTGAACAACAAATGACGGAGTTGTAGTATGGGAGGACATATTCCTTATCAGTGGTAGGTTTTCCCAGATATGATAATGAAAGCTCGTAGTATAAAGATGTGAATATGGTTGTGTTGCTTAGGGTGAGAGAACATGGGCTGGAGACTTTGGCAGAGGCCAGCCTTTCCTTCTTTCTTTTATTGACTGACTGCATAATTTACTTGAAACATTCAACTTATTGACTCGATTGATAGCTATATGTGTAGCCTCATCTCTTGTGGGCAAGTAGCCCACTTAAGGCATCTGGAAGAACTTAAGAACACGGGAGATGTAACCTTTGGCTTTCCAAAGTTCCATTAGTTTTGCATCCAACGTTTACAGCGCTTGTAATTACAGCTCCTCTGTATACCAGAATGTGAGTTGTGTTCCCTATAGGTAGTCTTGCAGCAAATCTCTTGTAGATTACATTTTTATATGACTGAGATCAGAACACTGCTATTCACCCATTTTTTGGGGATGCAGTCATGCTAGAGAAGAAGCTGACATTCTCTGTTCTGACACAAATTTACTGGGGGAGCTCCTGAGTCTCTCTGGAGGAGATCCACTGTGCCTCTTTGGTGTTCCCAAATGTGGATTTTATACCTCAATGGCCAAGCACAGTGCTTGGCCAGAGTAAGATAAGTCTGAATGCCAGAGATGAATCTTGTCTTCTTTTCTCAGTCTTGGAGGAGATGAGGCCTCTCTGAAGGGCAACCAGGAACTCTAAAAGCTGAATGTCAAGCTGCCTGCAGCTTGCTAGTAGAAAATGCATGCTATGCAGGAAAATTGGAAAGACACAGACAAGGAAATTGTATGTATTTTTATGGTTTTGAAACTCAGATATAGCTGTTATAGGCAGGACCAATTGTGTGTGTGTTTTGTTTGTCAGTAATTTAAAGTCAGCCAAACCAAACCCTTCAAAATCAAGTATATAAAATAACAGTGTCTAATCAAACCCATGACTGTATAAACTTGCTGCTTCTCTGAAGAGTAGCCTGAGAGGAGTGTAAAAGGCAGTTATTAACAGTATTCGCTACAAACACTACCAGCGAGTAAGTTAATTCCCACTTAGGAGCTCACCTCCCTGTAAATGTCCAGTTCAGACATTGTTTTTATGTCAAAAAGGGAAAAGAAAGGGTTCATTACACTGAGACAACCACTACTAATCCAGCCTTATGCGGTTGGCAGCCAGGATCCCTTTCTTTAGTCACTTGTTTTTGTTTGAAATGAAATGCAGACCACTTGGGAGAGCGTGTCCAACACATTAAGGCAGTGACCCCAAACTACACGTTTCTGTTCTTCTAACACTATAATGTCAGATTCAGTGGGAGATTTCCAAATGCACAAAGAATTTAGACATTCAGACTGGGATTTCTGTTTTGATGTGGTTAGTCTCTTGTTAACTTTTGGAGCAAGTCACATGAATGTGGAGAGGTCAGAACAACAAAATAAAATGGTATTGAAAGCCAGACATTATTTGTTTTTTTAACAACTCCTGCCACTATCCACCTCCACTCAGTTTTACAGGGGAGCCCAGGGTTAGAACAAGTCCCGTGAGATACACAACAGGAAGTAAAGAGAGATTTGTACTGTATTACTGAAGTATCTTTGATATATTTTCAAGATGAAAGTGCAGAGAAATTCCCACTTGTCCTTTAATAATAGAAGCTAATTTAAGGCACTAGTGCTGTTAATTAACAGTCTGCTCTGGTATTAGCTCTCTGAACTTCACTCGTGGAGTCCTGCACAGAATATTCCTGACTACAAAGTAATAAGAGAGCAATGTCCTTTCACCAGGCAGGAGGGATGGATGGAGGACAGAGAAGAGGAACATCTGGAGCCTTGGTGGCTCTGGTAAAGGGGACCTATGCAGTGCAGACTGTCCTGCCTTAGCAGAAGAGGTCTGTGAGGAGGAGCTTCATGGTGGCTGAACCATTTCTTTTCTAATTTGTAGGTCAGGAAGAGCAACTTCCAAGACCAAAGTCTATTAAATTTTCATCCTGAAAAGTAAATCCTTGAATATTAAGAGTCACTTAGGCATATTGAAGTCATGCCACCAAAAATGGTTGGCAATAGCTAAAAGGATGTTTATCCACACTCCATAATTTATGCAGAGAGGTGAGTTGTACTCCAACTAGAAAACCTGGATTGTCAAAGCAGGATGATGCAAAGATGTTAGTTTGGGGCCTGAAAGCACAGTTACATTAGCATGGTCCTGTGTGTGTGTGTGTGTGTGTATGTCTTTGTGATGACCTGTAACTCCTAGGTGCCTTTCTTACTTTGGAACAATTGTGCAGGTACATTTGGTCCGAGTATGCAAACTAACAATTGTGAGAACTTGAAGATTTGTGGTAGGTGTGTGCATTGTGCTTTCACAGTGGAGTTTTTGTCTTGCTCTGTCCCATGTCATCCAGGTAAGGTTGCTTAAACCCATTTTTAATCCACCCAGTGTCTGATTTTTTTAGCGTGAAAGTATGGAGAAACTGCTAAATTACAAACACCTGGAGTTACCCTTTACTCCAAGGAGATCTGCTGGGGACCATCTTCATCTGTTTTAGCCTCTCCCTTGTGCCTGTCTCTCACCTGTCACACTGCTACATACATTTGCTCTTTCTTGCCATAGGGACATCTCATGAGATATTGCCTCTGGGGGAATAAAGAGGCTGTTAAACAGATACAGCAGCAGTGTATGTTTATTCAGATGAACACATAAATGCTGGCACAGGGGACAAGGAGAAATAGGAGTGTTAAGTGTTCTGTATTGCTTTACAGAAAGTGCCTACTGATAAGTGGATCTGTTTAGTAGGAGACCAAGTCACTCCTAGCCAAGCTTAAAATGCCTAGCTTGTGTCTGCAAAAACACACAGAAGCACATTTATATTGGAAGGAAGCAACTCAGCTGAAGAGCAGGAGGTTTGGAGTAGCTTGCTTATGAAGCTCTCTACAGCTGTTCATTCCTGGATCAGTATTTCCGATGCCACTTGTTTTCAATAATAAAACAGTCAAGGTCTGTATGGAAGAATGTTTAATGGTTGGCCTGAAATTATTGCGTATTGCCAGAAAACTAGATTACAATATTCTCATTTTGGTAAATTGACAGGAAAATAAAACCACAGCTCATTTGGAAGGAAAACAGAAAGAAAAGCTCCTTTAGTAGGAAAATAAAAAGCCCTGGGGGAGCACTTGTACATTGTGTTTCTACTCCCAGATATTTATCAAAGACATTGTATGCTAACTCCTGTTTTCATAAATACATGTACAAAAATCAGCAGGAAACTGCACTTTAGAGAACAATGTTTTACTGTGTGACTTATTTCCCCAAAAGGAGCTGTGCTTAGAAGGTGCTCTGGAGCCCAGTCATGCCTCTCCTAAGAAAGATTAGCTAGTCTGGGGAGGGACACTGGGCACAGCATTTGGCCTGGGTCTCTTTCAACACTCTCCAGGACAACCAGTTGCTGGTGACAAGAATCACTAGTGCTGCTGATGTGGCATTTCCTTTTGTCCTCAAGCAAGATCCAGGACACCTATGCTGCCACTGTCTCCCGCTGTCCTCCAGCAGCATGTGAAGCAGCAGTACAAAGGGGAACAGATTCCTTGCATGCCAACCATAGGATTCCCTGAGCCCTTCTTCCCCCCTTTTTTAATTGCACCTACCAGGAAAGTTTCTGTGACAGAAAGGAAAGGGGAACTGCCCTCTTCAGTGATGGGAAGATGGGAAGTTTAGTGACTCTCAAAGAAATGCAGGGATGTTGATAACACGAGGAAAATATGTGTGGGAGACTGTTTCTCAAGAGGGTTTTGTTTCCCCCAGCTATTCTGATATAACAATATGTCAGAGCAAAATAGGAATAGAAGAAAATAATCCAGCTGCTCTAACTTTCTTGATAGGCTGAGGATGGTGGTTCCTGCCATGGTCAGTCACAGATTATTGCATGTTCCCACTGATTTACCAGCCCTAAACGGCCTCAACGATAAAGGGCCCTTTCTTGTGACACTGATGATCTATAAAATGATGATAGTGAAGGAGCAAGAAGGATGAAATTGACAGAAAGGAAGAATAATGATAGTACCACTGGGAGGAGGACCCCACTGTTTGTCATAATGCATATTAGAATCATAGAATAATTTCAGCTGGAAGAGAGCTTTAAGATCATTGAGTCCAGCCTTTGTCCCAGCCCTATCAACCACTAGACCATTACTCATATGAAACGTGCTCCAAATCCTTTACTAGCTTTGTAGCCTGCCTCTGGATCCTCTCCAGCACCTCAATGTCCTTCTTGTAGAGAGGGGCCCAAAACTGGACACAGTATTCGAGCCTCACCAAAGCTGAGCACAGGGGAATTATTACCTCCCTCCTCCTCCTGACAACACTGTTCCTGATATAGGCCAGGTTGCCCTTGGCCTTCTTGGCCACCTGGGCACACTGCTGGCTCATGTTCAGCCACTGTCAATCAACACTCTCAAGTCCCTCTCTGTCTGGCAGCTTTCCAGCCACTCCTCCCCAAGCCTGTAGCACTGCTGGGGGTTGTTGTGGCCCAAGTGCAGGACCCAGCACTTGGCCTTATTAAAACTCATGGCATCCACAGTTGTGGAAGATCTCCACAGCTTACAGGCAGTTGGAACAAGGAGAGCTTCAGTCTCAAAAATGTCACTGAATTACAGAGCATCTCAGGCAACTCTTTGTCACGCTATAGAAATTACTTTGTGAAGGATGGTGAGCAGTGAGGTCAGGGTTCAGAACAAGCTACTGCAGTGCCAAAATTGCTGTCAAAAATCATAGAACCAGTGCAACTTCATTCATGAATGTTGCCCAGGCTGAAATATAACTCTCTGGCAAGCAGCTCCCACAGCTAATTATTTGCAAGTAGAAGTTCTGCTTGATGCAGAAGTCATAGATAATCTCTAAATTGCTGTGCCTTTGAAATCTTTGACTTTACTAAGAATGCCTTATCAGAGCAGTGTGATTATGTACTGCAGAAAAGACACTGGAGGCAGAGGTGGCCACTGTAGCCTGTCTCCCTGATGAAGCAGGGGTGTAAGCCTCCTAATGCTTTGTTTACTCTAAGTTTAAACTTTCCAAGTCATGGGGCTTCCCTCATTGCCACTAAGATCCTGCTTGACAGTGCAATGGTTTGCTCTCAATGACTTTTTTCCACTTTGTGTTTTAAGCTTTTCCTTTCTTTAATCCTATGACTTTGGGCTATGCATCCTTTTGTATTTCTTCAGTTTAGACCTCGTCTCCCTTTGAAGTTGACCCCACATACAGATTAACTTTCCCACTGTTAGGAAATGTAGGTAATGGTTAATTAGATGATACCTGTAATGCATCTTTTATTGGGTCCTTCTATTTGCTGAGCACGTTCCTGCTCTTTGTGAATAGTGTTCTCTGGGCTCTTTCAAGGCTCTGGCAGAGGTACTCTGGTGAATCTTGTTGTTCTAACATCACAGTTCACTGCTACCTGTCCCACTGCCCTGCTGGCATTTACTACTCCCATAGCAAAGCTGCTGAAAGGGAATATGTGCCCAGTTTTCATTTTTCTTTCACAATCTAGTGTGTTATGTGAGTCACCAGATGTGTGGACATAGTTCCCTCCCACTGACTTTGCTGTGAGCATTGCAAGGTCCATGGGAGAATGATAAGAGACAGCTAGTAGACTTCTAAAACTTGCCATACATCAGCAGTCAGGATTCAGTGCCTTTGATCTCTTCTTCATGTGATTGAATGCGTTAATTTGGGCAAATCTGAATTAATTTCTAGCAGAACATGCTGAGAAGGTTGCTTTATGAAGCCATAGACAGGTAACCTATATCTCATCCATATGGATTTCACTTCGTCATGAAGTCTGTTGTTCCCTGTTGCTGATCCTTGGAAAATCTTGTTCCACAGACTTCCATAATTTGCATGAATGAATGGAGAGTGCAATCTTCAGATAAGCGGAAAAACGTTGGGTATAGAAGTTTACAACTTGAAACCACTAAGAGTGTGTTTTAAAGTAATAGCAACTTCTTGTGTGAAGTTCTTAGCACAAGTCTCTGCCCATCTCCATTTGACTGCACACATCTCTGATCCATTCAGGCAATTTCTCTCCAAGTTATTCTGAGTTATTCTCCTCAGCAACTTAAAATTTGGACAATTATTTAGTGGGGTTCCTCTGCAATTTCATGCCTGACTGGCATGCCCTGCAGTCATCCTTATGTTCCTTTGAAGAAGGAGGTTGCACAGAGAACAGCCCTCTGGCAAAATCCCAGTTCCCATTGAGTCTCACCATTGACCACTATGGTTCACTTCAAATTTTCACTCTACCTGTGTTGAGTCTATGAATTACTACCAGAGACTAAGAACTGAGATAAGTTTAATTGCCTTGGGTGTTAAGCTTAGTTGTGGTTTATTTTAAGTGTGCAATGGAAGTGCTTTTTGAAGAGTGATTTGAAGAGATAGAATAAAAATGAGTGCACCCTTGGGAATGGTTGAGGACAGGCTTCTTGCAAAACTCACATCCAGTTCCAAATGCAAAAGGTTATCTAATGAGCCCAAGCAATTACTTAGCTAATGAGCACAGCAAAATGAGCATGAGAAATGTGTTTCATCTGCAATGCCCACTAGAAAGACATGGTTTTGAGCTTGAGGCTGCCCTTACTTAAGGACCCAGGTCACTGCAGTGAGATTAATCCAGGGCATAAATCAAAGGGGTTAGATTAGTGTTTGTTTTACTTGAATTCACATTTCTTGTTCTCTTATCTCCTCTAAATCTTGCAGCCTCTTAGCTCAATCAAGAACCAGAGAATGAAACAAATTTAAATAGCCACAACTTCCCTCCTGAGCACTGGCTGTCAGCTCTCAGGCATGATTACCACTGGAACGTAATTATAAAATGGCACAATGCAATTAATGTGTCTTCCCTCCCCTTTCGTGCCAGACAGGAATTCCTCCTCCATCTTATTCAGTTGGAGTGATTTTTGTAATATAATCTGAACCAATGCAACTTCATTTTACACTGGTTGGGGCTCTACCAGATGGCAATGACATAAACACTGGATTACATATCCTGGTTAGGGATGATTCTGTGTGCCTCCTACCATTTCTGTGCAAAATCAGATTGTTTGTGGACCTCTTTTCGTTTGATTTTGTGGTTGTGTTTTCCCACCTATAACAACTGACAATGACAGCCAGAAAAATAAGGCAAATGTAGAATGAATTGCCTAAGTTTTTCCATCCATTAAGGAAAAGCCATGTGAAGTAGGACATTCCCTCACTATCAAGTAAACTCACAGCCTTCTTGGTGTCAATCTACTTTGCATAACTGCAGGAAGTAATATCAGCAAGTTCTACTTATGGGTAATACATTGAGTAAGCAAGAGCTGCCAAAAGTTAGAGCAGAGCAAGATGAAGTGGCAACATATGAAGGCTGCCTGCTCATTTTCATCATTCCCTGAGGCTGGTAACTGTCTTCACTCCTGGTTCTGAGCCCAAGGAGAGATGAACAAGTGCTACTTAGGCTGAAAGTTTCAAAGAGGTTTCTTGTTGGCCTTAGTCTCTGCTGCAACCCGAAGTGGTTTTCCCACTGGTTTTAACAGCATCTATTACATAATGCTGAAGGCTTTTGGAAGCCCCACCTATCTGCTATGGACAGGTTTGTTGACCAAAAACTGGAGCCTGTTGCGTCTGAGTGGTGACAACTTCCCTTGTGGGAAAAAAGCTATTTGGGATACTGCTTCTTTCTCTTTGCACTGTCTGGATGCACACACAGCTATGGCTGTCCAGTACCAGCAAATCTTTTCAGGTCACCAGTTATTTGAACAGGACCTCTCTCAGCACTTGAAGCATGCAAGAGTTGTTCTAGTGTTCTTTGCCTTTTGAGATCAAAAGAAGTATCTGTGTAGAGATTCCCTTTTACTCCTCTGCAACTCATTGGATTTTGCATGAAATTAAATTTCACATAGTGAGAGAGCAGTCAACCCTTATGAGCATAAAGGAAAGATAATGCTCCTTCTCTGCATTTTAATGTGATGGTCAAGTTGTGGCTAAGGCTTCCAGACACCTCCTTTAGTGATCACCTTTCAGCCTTTCCATCCTTAACCCTGTGTTTTGAAAACAGATGCCTGCATTTTATTAGCTGGCATTATTTTATTAAGTGGAAAACAGCAGCATATGTTCTCTTCTTGCTAGAAAAGGCCTGAATTGTCTTGGTTTGAACTTTAAAATAAAGGTCAGACCTGAGGCAGGCATGAATTCTTGCATGTGTCAGCCCCAAAGGTGAAAGCTTTAGAAAGTTATGAGCAACTGCAAATGAGGCAGTTTCAAATTGCACTTGAAACTGGAACAGCTGTTGTTCCTGTTGTTCAGAGGATGACATTCAGAGTTGTGATGCTAAAGATTATATATGCATTATGTTTGGGGAGAACTCAAAAATAGAGAGTAGCCACTGAGGCAGAGAGAAAATTGGTTTTCATAGCAGAGAAGGAGTTGTGGTAAAGCCAAGACAGAGGAGGTGTAAGAAAAGGGAACAGAGAGAAGACAAAAGAGATCAGAGGAGTCTAGAAGAATTTCTGAGAAAAGATTTTCCGAGAAAGGATTTTCCTGTACCTCCTTGCAAGTGAAAATGAATTGTTTTGGGACTGAAATTCACAGCTCTGTATCACAGGGACTTAGTTGTGGTGGATTACCTCGCTCTATGGTCTCAAAATGCTCTGATAGGTTCATGTGTGTCAGTCATTATGGTAATTTTAGTACTTTAGGGGCTCTACAGTAGTACATAAATACCACCTAAGCCATCCAGCTGAATTTAAAACTTAATTACTGCCTCAACAATATTCTCTTCCTCCGCTACTGCTTTAGAGGATCATAGGGTTAAAAGAAATCATTAATCTTCCTTAATGAAGCTATTTTCTAGCAGGAGACAGAATGTCTTGTCCCTGTGGATTCTGAGATGGAGTTTTTATGAATGAGGAAGCGGGGAGTACGCACCAGAGGAAAAAGCGGTGCAGAAGAGGGGATAAGGCCCAAAATGCTGGTAGTGGGAACATTCTCTGATTTTCAGGCCCTTGCTGAGTTTATTTAAAAGGAATGTGATCGTCATGGGGGAAGAGGAACGAGTCTTATTAGTAACTAAGTTGGATGTATAGCAGTGTTCCCACCACAACTACTAATTATTGGAATACCATCAACTGCCAAAGCTTTTATACAATGGAGACAAGAGCTCTCATGAAAGCTGTGGTTGAAATTGAGCATGTCCAGAGAGATCTAAAGCAAAAAGGTGTTGGCAGAGATTGAGTCTCTGGTTTTAGCTGTCAAAGACTGATCCATGTCCTCTTTGGTGGAGATACTGAAGTGCTTTTGTTTCTCTGTTTCTTGTGTGCATCCCTGGCTGCAGAAGATGCTGGATGAGTGCCAGGACAGGCGGAGCTGCCAGTTTCTGGTCAATAGCAGGCTGTTCGGTGCAGATCCATGCCCTGGAACCGGCAAGTACCTCATCGTCTGGTACAAGTGCAGGCCAAGTAAGTACCTCACCATCAAATCTGTTTGTTCTGGTGAGACCAAAGCTTTTTTGTACTTGCCAGAAAGGCCTCTTTTGGTCCCTTCCTCCTTTAGCTTTGGAGTAACATAACCCCTGGGTGTGGAGCATTTCCCCTCCTCCCCCTTGCTTGTTGCCTTGCTGGGATGCTGCTGCTCCAGCTCCTTCCTCCTCACTGGCAGACTGACCTGCAGATTGTTTTTGCAGGTGCCAACAAAAGCTTCTGCCAACACTGAGCTCATGCTGCTGGCAGTAGGTAAGCTGCTCCCACTCCCATTTGCAGCCACTCTCCTGTCCTGGTGGGTTAATCGGATGAGTCCCCTCTCCTCCTGCTCTTCCAGAGAGCACAGGACCTCTTTGCAGACCCAGGTGAAGACTTCAGGTACTGAAGATGGTAGCACAAGAGGAAGCTCACCTGCCCACACTAAGCCATCAACCAGCTTTTATTGCTCCCAGATCAGCCTGGGAAATGTTAACCTGTGCGTTGCATCATCTCATTAGCTGTGTTTAAATTAACTGGAGCTGGCACCTGGATACTGGCAGGGCAATTATGCGTGATGTGGAGGAGTGAGCTTGGTGCAGCTTTGGTCCAAGACAATCAACACCTTCTTTGCTGAGTTCTGGCTCTTCTATAGCCTGAACACCATTCTCCATCAGTGCTTTGGAAGCAGATACATTAGTTTGGAGACAGATAGGGTTTGATGGTGTCCAAACCGCACAAACTGTTTTTAGCCAGAGCATAGGACCAGACTATTTGAACTAATAGTCTGGACATGGCATTTCAGACCAGCATAATCCCAAGTTTTTTTGATTATGTAATTACAATATGGTTCCAGCATCACATCAGCAAAATTTCTGGGGAAGAAATAAATAAAAAAGTTTGCACAGGGAAGAAAAAACATATCTGATTTCTAAAAAGTTCTGAAACAGAAGCAGAAACATTCAGATTCTGTCAGCAGCATAGAAGAAGACTTTTTTCCCCAGCATGATCTGTGAGGAATTCAAGTGAAAAGTAGGTAATGAAGCATCTGCATTTGTTGTGGCTTTTCCAGGAGTGATTGTGATATCCCTTGTTGGGTGAGAAATGCATCTCTGAGAGAGAGGTGACTAGTAGGATGTTCTGACAAGTCCTCCTGAACTTACAGGTTTTGTAACAAAGCTTGCCTGAAAAATCTGACTATTGAGGCCTGTGTTGAACTTCTGAAGGTACTTCAGGATCTCATCTGTGCATATATAGTTATGGCTTGATATTTTTTTGGTAATTACAGATATGCTAGAACAGAAGAAGCTTGAGTATGTGCTAGGTTAGTGATTTTCCTGAAAGAGAGCAGGGGAAGCTCCTTGGAAACATTTCCCCAAGACATTTTTTCAAGCAGTTCTAATTTTGCAGGGTGAAACAAGGTAACCTTACACGAATTCTTGTTTCTTAATTACTGGGCAAACTTTTAATCAGAACTCACTTGGATTAATACCAAGGATACCATGTGAGGATTAGTTTTGCATAGAGATACCAGGACATGGTCACTCTCTCCTTGATGATTCAAAATGTTAATTTTGAGTCTCACAAATGGAATCTAGTGCTTGTAAGAGTTCCATAAGCCTTTCTACCATTCTATATGGAGAAAATGCAGGGACTGAAGAACAAGGGATCCACTGAACGCAAAATACAGGACCATGAGAAATTTTGGTGGGCTTTTTTGGTTATTGAGCATTTGTGAGTACTGTTTATGACCTGTAAATGAATATATGTTTAAAAGATGAACCCAAAAGCTGTATGTCTATGAAGTGCTAACCTGCTCCAGAAAGTCTGAGAACACATAATTCACAGAATCACAGAACGATAGGGGTTGGAAGGGACCTTTAGAGATCACCTAGTCCAACTCCACCTAGATCAGGTCACAGAGGGTTTTGAAAACCTCCAGAGAACCAAAGAGCACTCAAAAATCCTTGTCAAGAACTCACTGTCTGGTACATGGTTTGATCCATAGCTTTATCAAAAGACAAATGCAATTTTTAAGATTCTATTCGTGAATTTGTCCTCTTAACAATAGACATCAATAAGAAGCTGTTTAAGGTCCAAATTGTCCTCTAGAGACATCTATTTATTTCCTTTGCTTATTGAGGGAGACTGATACTACCATGCTACTGAGATCGGTGACTTGGTTAAGTGTCTACCCAGATAGGATGAATGTGAGTTTTCCTGTATGAGGTATGAGCAGCACTTTGGGAAGTGGCCTGCAGAGGTTGGACAGGACATCTTTAACACAACAAAAGAATGCTCAAGCCTTCCCACTCTCAGAGTCATGCTGGAGCCTCAAAAGACCCCTGAATAGAGGTAGTTATCTAAAAAGAAAGACTTCCTTGAAAGAAAGCAAACCTGAAGTTAGTGGCATTTACTTGTACCTTTGCTGAAGAATAACTAGATGGTGCAGTCATTCCCTCCAGCCACTGTCACTGCAGTTATGACTGTCTGACATTACGTTGCGTTTGATATCTAGTGGTTTCGATGCTTGCTGCCTGTGTAAGGTTCACTCACAAGGCAAGGTTCTATTTTGGTTTCTCATGGGCAGAATTTCAAGGAGATAGAGGACAGTAAATCAGGCAGAATCTGGAGATTTTCCAAGTGGTGGGGCTCTGTGGAGCAGTGAAATGACGAGCATCTCTACTGCACTAGTTGCTCTGACTGCTGTTGCTGGAAGCAGGTAAGACTCATGCAGAGGTGTTGTCGTTCACCTTCTCTAGATAAATGAGTGTGTGATTTAAAGAAGTGTATGTTTAACTAGATGCAGTGAGAAACTCAATGGCATACTTGTTTTTTGGGAAGTCTTGTGTTAATTGTGGTCCCATCTGATCCAATGGACGGATCTGGGGTCTAGTGGACATGCATCTTGCATGTACAAGATGTAGATATGTGCATGGGACTGTTTTTGAATGTCAGGAGTTTGTCAATCCTGAGTATTCTCTGTGCTGCAATAAATGAGTGTGTGATTTAATTTTAAGGTACAGAATGTGGAGATCAGAAATAATTAAGAAAATGCTCTACTCTGTTTCTGTTCCTGTTCGGGCCAAATGAGACTTATTAATCGCTGCTATGTGATTTGAGGGCCAAGGTTCATTGACGTGTGTAGAGGCTTAACTTTAATTTATTCTCTCAGAGCGTGTGGGCCTTAGTTTCTAATATACACAACACTTTGGGAAGATGTTTGAAAGTGCAGTACGGGTCTCAGCAGAGCACAGCTATGACTTGTGCTTCTTCCCTTGGAGGGGCCTTTGTAAATGATCCTGTTATCTGCAGCCCTCCAAGAGAGTCCCTGAAAGTCAAGGTGCAAACATGTGGCCATCGCAGTGAAACCTGAAGTTGTTATCTTTCTAGTGTAGATGTAACCTGACATTTAGCATTGGCCAGGGATGGTATCCAGTGGGAAGTCTGGATATAGCCACCCTGTTGCAAAGGTTGATGAGATGGGCTGCCCCACGCCAGTTGGTCTCAGAGCCAGAGAGCTGGCATATTTAATTTTTCAGGGCCAATGTGGGCTGAGATCCATATAAAAAGCACAATGAAGCCTAGGATCAAGCCCTGAACACACAGAGGACTTCAATGTCCAGGGTACCTTTCAGAATCATTAAAAAATTGCACACAAATCCAATTATTTCTCAGGTAACATGCTGATTTGATTTAGACCCATTAAGTGTAATTACCGGGTAGGCTACAGGAACATGTCATTAGAGGGAACCGACATACTATTGAATTGGTCTAACATGAATTCCCTCGAACTGAAATCTGGATTCGCTGATATTATTCAAACAATTCAGTGTTTGTTGATCCCCCTCACTTCAGAGACAGAGAACCATGTAAGATTGTGTGTTATTGTAAGCTAGGAAATATTTGCTCTGTGTGCCAGACTTTCCGCAGGGGCTGTGTGGTCTAATCCTGGCTGGGAACAGAATCTGTGGGGCAGTCCAAGTCATGCTGAAGAAATAACTCCACCTCTCTCTGCCCTGATCATACCATTGCAGCTGATTTTATCAAGGCTGGTCACTGCTGTGGGCTATTGTACAAGCAGGGATCAATCTGCCCTTGCACAGCATCTGTTTACCCGCTGTAGCTTTTGGTTGCTTTGTTATTTATTTTTATCTTTGCTGTTCTAAAAATGCCAGTGTTCCCAAAAATCCCTACAAAAGGATTACTTAGGATGAGATGCGTTGTCTGAGAGGTCATTTGCTGGCAGTGCTCTTGAGAAAGGAGAGGGCTTCTACCTTGCTCATGTGGCTTCCCCTATGATTCCCCCAAGTAGTGCTTTCCTCATGTCTCCTCCTCTACCATCACTGTGCTATACTGGATGCACTGTCCCCTTCTCAGCTCTGAATAGCCTAAGCTGTAGACTTCTGTAATGCTATAGTGATATTTATCTTGTTTTCTGATTGGGCAGTTCATGCTTTAGCTTATGACTTCAGGGACTCTCAGAGAGATAATCTCCATCCAGTTGTTGTTGATATTATCATTATTTCATTTTAAAATGCTGTATGATGTGACAATTAGAGGCTGAAGAGTGTGGAGCCTCCCTGTATTAATCATCCCAGCCATGCAACAAAATGTAAATCCAAACTTTGCTTCTCCCTCTTCTATTCACAAATGTAAGCCTAAAGTCTTTGAAGTCTCAGAAAGCCTGGGCTCCAGTTGCAGCTCAAATCCCTCTGTAAAAATACAAACCCATATTTGTGAAAGGCACGTGAAAACTCTGAGAAATGCATCTGGGAAGGAAACACATTTGTTGGCAAAAAGTTAAGTTTGTATGTGGGTATGAGAAGGAAAGGGCAAGGAGGGGAGGTCATTTTGTTCTAGTTCAGAACCTGTGGCTTTGATTTATGGGAAAACTTTTGTGATGAAAATCAACCTGGACACACATTTTGCAGGGAGCAGGCATTTCCCAGCTGAAAGAATTGTGAAGAGTCATCTCTGTTGGTGGTTCCCAGTTGCTGGTGAATGTGACAGTGTCTTATGTCTCTTGGGGAACTGCTCAGGTCTACTCATCAGATTTAAGCTGAATTGGCTGAAAAGTATGAAAAAAAATGTTATGTAAGGAGTGGTCCACTGCCATTGATGCTGTTAGGCTGAACATTTTCTGTTAAATTCAGTACATAGCATGAAAAGCCTGGTCTCATCATGCTCATTACACAAGGCTTTCACTCCTTAAGCAGAATTTGCAATCTAGTGTGAGCAAGAGCAGAGGGTTATGCAAAGAACAGAGTTTTTGTGGAAATTTCAGATGAGAGTAAAGAGGGACCTAAATCTATTCCTGATGTCTTTAACTGGTGATTGATTTGAGTGTTGGGATAGATTAGAAATTCAGTAGTTATCAACCCTTTCAGAAAACCATTAATCTCCTTTTGTAAGACAGGTTTATTGGTAGCAGGAGAAGTTCACTGTATTGTTCACTGCATTGGTTTTTGGCAGGTCAAGCTTTCCAAAGCAGTGCAATGGAGTGAGGGCTACTTAATGGGCACATCTTTCTGGCCCAGCCACCAAGGCATCAGAATAAGCCTTTTACCTCCTGCATTCATTAGCTTGCTCTTGCTTCTCTGTATTATTTCAAAACAGTTGAGGTGGGGCAGGGAGTGGGAAATTTATAAGGGCAATAAAACCTCAAGCAGCAAAGGCTGTGGTGATGAAAAGGTGTAAATAAAGGAACGTTATAAACGAGAGGAGACAGGTCCATCAGCCTACAATTGGGGTCAAAGAAATTTCAAGCCATCAATTAATATTGTTTTAAGCTACTGATGCAGAGAAATGTTGAAGTGGTGTTAAATAGCCCTATCTCTGTAGCATACTAATCACTTGAGTGTCAGGACTGGGATTAAGAGGAGTGCATGATTTCATTGTCAGAAAATGCAAGGATTATTGTCAGCCCTTTCCCCCATGGAGAAGGAAACTGCCACTGACCCGTGAGATTTAAAAAAAAAAAAAAATTAAAAGAAAAAATCCCAATTTTCTTTCAAATCTCATCAGTCAACCGTGATTGACATGATAAGGAGCCAGTGAAGTCCAGGGTGCTTCCTGCTGACATAGGTGGAAAGATTCCCTTTGCTGGATCGGGTCTGCAGTATCCAGATGTGGATCATTAAAAAAGTCAAAGTCTGAAATCTGCCTAAATGATATAAATTATAGAGCTGTGACTTTTACAGATCCCCTTTGTTCATTGGAATTTAAGTATTCTTTGGTGTCCCAGGGAAAAAACAAGAGTCGAAAACCTCTTTTAAGCAGAGAGTTTTTAGTGAAGGGCAAGGAAGGGATACACCATAGTCTTTTTGTGCTGGGACAGGTGAGTTCATAGCATTGCCAGAAGGAACTGGGAGCATTTGCCCTCCTATACTTGAGGAGATTCAGCCCATCCTTAGGCACTGTGGGCACCTGTGATACCTTTTTGTGCTGAAGATGGAAGCAGTTTTAAGGATGGTTCTTCAGGTGTCACAAATGGCGTTGGCTGCTGCCAAAGGCAATGAGATCTGGAAGTCTTCTCCCCAGAAGAGCAAGGGAGTGTCCTTGAGGCAGTTAACCAGAACAAACACAAGGAAACCAAGTTTTTAAAAGTGAAAATCGTAAACCTAAATCTCAACACAACCCTTCTGGCATACTTGTGAAGAGCTATGCGAATGTGTCCAAGGAACAATATTCTTATAAACTAAATTGAGATGCTGCAAAGGTTTATTTTTGTGAAAGTTTGGATCTGTTATATTGAGTCCACAGTTCAAACCGTGTGTATAAGGCCTTGTGGAAAAGGGAAGTAAATGCATACCTCCTTCTGCATGAGGTCCTGTACATGAACTTGTTTAAAACAGAAAATACACATGAATTTCTGTCCTCAAACAAATGTGTCTTGGAAAAAAAAAAAAAGTAGGTAGAGACCTGGTGGTGAACTCTTTCCAATATTGTGAATTTCTTCAATATATTTTTTCAATATGAGTCCTACATTTGGTTTTCAAATTAATTATACATTTTTTAAAACAGATGTCTCCTGATATTTTCAGCTCTTCATCATAGGGATATGATTTAGTTTAGTCATGGGCTTGGCACTGTTAGGTTAGTGGTTGGACTCGAGGATCTTAAAGATCTTACAAAATGATTCTATGATTCTATACTACTGGTGCATCAAGCTCTTCTTGGTTACATGCTTATTTTTCTGACTGCTTAAAAACCACTAGAGGTTGTCACCTAATCATGTCCCTGGGAACTGGGACTTCTAAAGCTTTTGTGATGAATTTGGGAGATTTGCTAACCGTATTATCCTCAGCTACATCTTTTCTTCTCAGGAAAAGCCATTAAGAGAATACTGTCTGTTTAATTATTTAGTATAGTAGTAAGCCAGTTTTTAGTCTAGTAGGCCTCATTTCCCCGTATTTTTTGCTCTAGGCAACCCCATGGCTTATATGTAAAAATATCAATCAGGTATCCTTTTAATGTTCCTGTGTCAGAATTACTATCACCATTATTTTAACGTTTGGGGAACACCCTTTCAACAGGATAAAGCTAAATTCTCCCTTTCAGCTATTTTAATTATAACTTTAAGCAGCGTTGCTCCAGATTTACAACATTGCTGGAACAGAAGAACAAAAGTGCTTTGAGTACTAACAAAGTACTAACAAAGTCTTTTTCTTTACGTATTCAAGTAATTTTTCAAGCAATTTTTTTACCATGCTTCCTATGTTCCCTCCTATGGTGTAGTCCAGATGTATGTTCATGCTGATAGCCCAGGTTGGTGGGCTGGTGGGACAGTGCAACCACTACAATCAGCTTTGGCACTGATTTGACTCTCTTCTGTGATTGGCTACCAGTTCTTAATAAACGTATAGGGACTTAGCTACATTTGTCATTTCAACCCTTCTGACAAATTTCACTGAAGATTAGCCAGCAGGTTCTGAAGTCCTTGGAAGGAGGACTGATAAATGGTGAGGCAGAGGCTCAGGCAGCAGAATACCAGTAAGTCACAACTGCTTCAGAAAATCACCTTCGATTCATTAGTGGAAGAAGAAGCATGAGAGCTAAATTTGTCCTGGAATCCCAGGTGTTTTGTTTAACTCTCATCTCACAGTCTAGCATATATATTTTGATACTATTCATTTTTTCCTCCTAGATAACCATATACCTCTGTCCAATAAGAAAGTGCAACTAGGTGCCTCAGAACTCTACTCTGGGAATGAAATGTAGCAGTTAATTTGCAACACTGCCAGCCTTTACACAACAGAATATAAAAAGACATCTCCTTCGGACTAATGAAAGTGACAGCGGGGAAAGGTGCCTTCTAAACACTGCAAATTGGATAGATGCATCAGGAGGGTAATTTTAAAGGAATCTGACAAGCTTGTTTGCAAAGAACAGTCTTCTTACTTGTTGAAATAGTTTCAGACCTTCGAAACTTGACACTCTTGAGATTTCAGGGTACTTCTGAAGTTGGCAACTGCCCATTTGATAACTCTTGACTGTCATCTGAGCTGTATCTTTCAGAGTTTCAGATTAGCTTCTGTAGAAGTAGGCAGTGTACTCCATGCCATTGAGGGTAGCAAACTTAGTGTTTTAAAAACTTAAATTACAACATCTTCATGAAAAAAAAAAAAAAAACTTAAGGGAAAATGGAACTGAAATAATGTTAAAATATCTTTCTGTGAAAATGTATGAATTTATGACATTCGTATTTCTAGTGCTCCAAATGAAAGTGGATGATCATTTTTAGGTCCTGGCTATTGAAATGAGGGAATGACCACAGGTAGCCCACAGCTTACGTGCTTGAGGGAGAGTTAGAGGACAAGTTGTACTTGAGGACTCTGGAGAGCTTTGCTGTCCTGGAAAGGTTTCCTCCACTCAGTCCTGCCTAAGGGAATGCTGACTTGATACAGATTTATTCAAATCCTGATGAACATAAAGTTGTCATTAGCAGCAGATTCACAGATGAGGAGGAAGCTTGGGGTAGGAGGTGGATATTGTAAGTGAAAGAAAAGAAGAAAACAAAAAGCAAGCAGCCATAACAGTGCACATTGATCTAAAGAGTAGACATTTGCTGCGGTGAGAAACTTCTGATCTATGTTGTCTTAGTTGCATTTGGAAACTTGGAGGCCAGAATTTGCTTCTATCTTCCAAACTGCAAAAGAGGACACAAAGCTCAGATAACAAATACTTGCTTCAAATCAAAAGTAAGTAAATATATGAACTCAGAAATAGGAGTATGGGGAAAAAGTTTGAAGGGAAACACAGACTGGAAAATATCCTTTAATACAACTACCTTCTTCACAGAAGAGTGTGGGAGTCAGTAAAAGCCATCCAAGACAAATTTTCTCTGTCTGCTTTGATATTTATTTATCTATTTTAATTTTAGGAGAGTGGATTTAAATGTACAAGCACTCAAAATTCCTCTATATCTTATTGAAGGTCCTGGGAATTGACTGAATATGGGGGGAAAATAAAAAAAGATATTAAAATGATGGTCATGGATTACAAGGAAGGGTACTGGATGCATACATTAGGATGAGCTGCTTAAGGACACTCCTGTTGCACAGGCATTCTTGTTCAAGGCTGATGCTTAAAGGTGTCTGTCCTACCGTTTATTAGGTTTTGTCTTGAAGACTCATATTTCTAGTTCCCTCGGAAGAGATAGTAAGATACTTGCACCTCATGTGCTTAGCAAGATCACTGCAACAGGTTGTCCAAGCAAGTTTAGGGTCTCAATGCTTAAGAGCAGTTAAAGATTTGAATGGACATGGCCCTCAGCAATCTGCTGCTCTAGTTGACTCTGGTATGAACATGGGAGTTTGCCTAGAGAGTCTCTAGAGCTGCCTTCTGTTCTCTGTGACTCTGTGAATTATGGTATGGGGTGACTGCATACTCCTAGTAAACAGTTCATATTTCCATGATTAACCTTTATTTTGGCTTTTCTCTTTAGGCTGACACACTTACACAAAGCTATGTGGTGACATTGTAATGTAAGATGTGTGTTGAAATGTGCAAAATGTCACCATATGCGAGATCATCTGTGCATCTCAGCTGTTCAACATCACAACCAATCTGTATCTGATAGGTGCAATAAGGAATGTAAGCAAGAAGAGTGTCACAGAACATAGGAAATGTATCTGCTATTAACACAGTTCTGTAGAGAATGGCTGGTGAGAGAGATGGCCCTATACCACTTTCAAAAGACAAACAGCAACCACTACCCAATAGTTAAAAACATTCTTTTATCACTTCAAGGAAAATAGATGTCGGTGGAATGACCATATATAATGAAGAGTTATGAGTTTTAAGGCAAGAAATGTTCGTTTTGGGTGGTATGCAGAGGAAGAGCTAACAAAACTGTGATGAAGGTGAGCAAGGCAAAAACTGAGCTAAAGAGGTTATTTGCTATCTTGGAGTACAATTTGGTTTTAAAGTGGCTTCTAAGGTGCAGTCTCATTAGTTTTACAGTTATAAATTAGATGAGCTAGTATTCAATAGGAAACAATCCTGATTTGATAATGAGATGTGCAAGACCATCTCTATTTCCTACAAAATCTCTTTCTTTGCTCAGATCCCTGATTCTAAGATTTAAATCCTTTAGGATTTTGTCAGGAAGTCAGATTTCTCTTTACATGCATTTCCAGTCCTTTGATCTGGGAAACAGGGTCAACTGTTATGCACTGATTATGTGAAGCATGCATATTTTCATTAACAAAATGTAATAATTTTTTTTTCTGAGGTTCTATTGAAAAATAGAATTTTAGGGAAAATAGATCTTTGGAATCAAGGCATTCCATCACTTTGTTAGACATAAAATCTTTTTAGCAGCTTTTATCTCTGATGTCTTGCAGAGATCAAGCCAACTGACATTTAATTTTGAGCTTCCCGATTATGATCATTCAGAAAGTTGTCATGCACCATAGGTGAAAATGTTCTTAGGATACTGGATAAATGTATACTGCAGGTCAATACTTTAATATTCTTGTATACATCCTGTAGTTACAAAGGCTCTTCTTGTTCACTTTACTGCTTGAGAGAGCATTTGTTTTCCTTTAGAAACTTTTATACTAATTTTCCTTAATTGTTCTAGCCATGTTATAATCATGTCACATAGTGACCTTTAGAAAAGTGTCTAGAAAAGCCTGCAGCTGTTCCCTCCTTGGTTTCTCTCTACTGAGTTGTATTTAAGCCAGTGTCTCTGAAAACAGGCAGTAATAAAAGGGATATTATCCTTAGCAAATATCTTAATCATGGTAAATCTCTGTTGCCCTACAAATGACTGCACGGGGGATTACAGTTGAGTAAGCCATTTGCTGAATATCATCACCACCTTTCCTAGGCCATTTAAGCATGTTTAATTTTTCAGGGTGAAACATGAAACCCACTAATACAAATGTTTGCATTTGGACTGAATTATATCCAGACTGTAACAGTTATAGCAGGCTTAGGACCAGATTGTGACTGATCTGTAGGAGGCCAGTTCTTCTAGGGAGAGAGAAAAATGCATATTTGTTCCCAGTCCCAGACTCTTCTGTCACTTATTCTACCTCGATTCTTTTCAATATTTATATAAGGCTGTTAGGGGTTGGAGAACCAGTAAATATATGGTTGATGCCTAGCTCTGTATTATTTTAATATCAATCACAGTCCCTATTGTTGTCCAATGCCTGGGAGGCATCAGTGTCTGGATGAAAGACAGCTGGCTTTTGTTCATCCTGGCTAAGATGGAGGTGGCAATGCTATGAAGCAGAAAATACTTTCAGGGACTTGTGTCCTCTGTAACATCACTTTTTATCTGTTTGTTTATCCAAGCTGCTAGCAGGTTGCCCAGAAACACTGAGAGTATCTGTTCCCCAGTGATCAAGCTTAAGGAAATATTTACTACTGTATATTTCATCCTTTCTTTTATCTTTTTTTTTTTGCTTTCTTTTTAAGAAAGCAGTGTCTTCTATCTTCAATCCTCTGCAGCCCTAACCAGTTTGGACTCAGCCAAAGCCTTGGGAACCGGCAGTTCCAATAGGAGTTTCCTAGGGCAGAATTTAATGACTGTGAAGTGGTACCTGTTTCAGGTGGCACAGCCCTCTTACTCCACACTGCAGTGTGCCAGGAGCACTTCACCCATAAATTGCAGTGGTTGCCAAGGGGTGTGAATTCATATTCACCTCTCCCATGTAATATCTTGAGCCATCCATCATGCAGCTTCCTCCATAAGCCCTGAACACGACTTCCCAGAGTGGCTACAAAGGTGAGAACTACAAATGTGAGAGGCAGAATCGTGTTGTTGACTGTCTCACGACTACAGGACAGACTTTCAGCAGAGATGTGAATGTCTGTGCATGACAGTGTCTTCTAGGCTAAGTACAGTGCTCACTGTTTTTAAATACCAATCATTTTTCCAAATGACAAGCTCTGACTTAAAATAGTCAAAAGAATTTAATAAATATTGTAAGCACCTTAAATGGGTCCGTGGGACTCTTATAGTTGTTAATTGGGAGAGGTAGCTAATAATAACCAAAACAGAAGAGGAAATTGAGTTAGTGCCCTGCAAAAAATAAGACTTTCAGAGGACTCTGGCACTAAGTCTTTAGAGACTTCAAAATTGCTCTAAAGTTAACTATTTCATATTTTAACTTCTTCACAGCCAGACACGAGTACTGTCCCTTTCCATGGTATTGGTTTAAGATTAACTATGTATAGGTTGCCCTATTGCAGAGGTTTGTGCCTTTGTGCTTTTAGTTGAATCCATGTTTTTTTTTTCTAAGGAAAAAAAAGTTTAGAAAGTCTATAAAGTTCTACCACACTCTGTTCAGTTTTACACCATATAGACAGACTAAAACTTTGATCCCATTTCCCTCAAAGAAGAAACAAAAATCCCAAAGGAGACAATTATAAGTGAAGATAATAAACCTTGATGTGTTCATTATATTATTCAGATGTCTTCATGATGATTGTGGATGAAATACCTGCATTGATAAAATGATGACTGATTCTTCACTGTATGAGCTTCTTGTCTTCCTACATGTTCCAAAAGAGCTCCTATTCCTGATTCCTGTCACTATTTTACACACTCAACTGGCCATCAGTTTATCCCTTTAGGTATTGCTGAAGCATGTGTGTTCTTTCACACAGATTGTCTCATGAATGAATTATATCTTAATTCTGTCTTCATCTACAGGGATGGATGAAAAAGTGTTTTCCCATTTTATAAATATTTTAGAGGTCTGACCGTTCCCCTGCAGTGGGATCAAATGAGCATTTTTCAGATATTTTTTGTAAACAGGCTTCAGAGTAAGAAGGAAGTTTACATACTGGAATAGTGTCTAAGGTTAAGATTCTCACCTGGACTGTGAGGGTTTGGACCAGAGCTTTCACATTTCAGGTGGATGCTCTGATCACCAAGTGACAGGTTATTTTGAGGGTGCTATTTTTTTGCTTTCAGTAAAAATTTCCAAGTTGAGCATGAGGAGTTGTTTGTTTTCAGACATTTGTTTTAAATCAACTTGTGCCTGTTTTGATATAATGTATTTTTTCTCCATGCACTGTAGCAATTTGCCCTGCTTTGAGCACAGTTTAAACCAGAGGATCTATCTCCCGAGGGGTCTTCCAACCTAAATTCTACTATGATTCAAGTGGAAAATTCCACTCTGTCTCCAGTAAGGAAAAATGATTCTTGAACTTACAGTTATAATACGGTAAAAAAGTCACATTAACTGATAGCTACCATTGTGTGACTTGACTATTAAACTATAAAGTAATTATTCACTAGTGTTCTCAGTTACTGAGTAGTTTGATGTGTATGGACTTTAAGTTCTCACATATATGTATGTGTGTGTGTGATATTAGGCATAGGAAACCAGTGACAGTGAGACACAGAAGTCATATCTATGCCATTAAATGATACAGGGCTATGGCACTGGCTGATGATTACCTACACTCTTTGGTTGTTAGTATGCTCTGTGGCACAATTTTGGCCTGATACAATCAGGAGCACTTCAGATGAAATAACTTTACCATGAGTTGGAGATCCCTCTCATTAAGCAGTTTGGATGCTGTTATGGCTACATTTCTAATGGTAAATAACAATTCAAGTGAAAGGTTACTGTACAGATGTTCAAGAGTGGAAAGTGTATTTCTGGCTGTGCCCTGGGTTGTGTGGTGTGACCACAAATATGCCACTTCAGTTTTCTCAGTCTCTTTCTTTCACACTTCTAGATGTCTAGCTGTAAAGACAGCTCTTCAAAATAGTGTTTTGTCTTCTGTGGTGTATTGGCAGACATACATGGGGAGGGCCTGTTCTAGGCTGGAGCCTCTAGAGGTTCCCATAATACAAATAATAGTAAGGTGAAGGGGATGGCATATGATTTCTTATGAAATAATTGCCCATTCTCCTTGACAGATGTAAACTGAGAGACTGTTCTCTGTGTACCAGCCTTACAAAAGCAAGAGTGTATTTTGAGCTCTTGGACTGACCACGCCAAGATGGATTTAGAGAGCAGCTTTTCGTATCCATATTTGCAACAGGCAAGAACAGCTCCTATCATTAACAAATTTAGTGTAGTTCTTACTGAACATGCCAAGGGAAAGCTGCTGTGAAAAATAGCTATTGAGTATAATTATGTTAGCATTTAAGCTGCTATGATGTAGAATAAATGTTTGGCACATAAAGAGCTGATTTGTGGATGAGGAAGGTGCCCAAAGATGGGCTTTTACTTTCCTCTGCTGGAGACTTCTAATATATCTCAATTGCCATGCCTCACTTATTTGTCAACAAAATGAAATTATTGGCTATTTACTGGAATTGACATGTGCAAGGTTAAAATACATTCATTAAATGTGCTGATAATGCCAGAGAGAGGATGCAGAATGCAAACTAGAAGCGCTACTCTAGTAAATTCAGTTGTAAGTCTGGGATTGTGCTGGCAGCTGATGTGCACCTCTGGATCTGTGCCCAGAACTGCGTCTGCCTCTGAGAAGCTTACACCATGGAGAGTTGAGAGAGTCCCTTTACTTTGAGTGCCTGTCTCTGGATCAGCTGAGTGATTCACTGATTCCCCAGAAGGCTGTGCTGCCATTCAGCGGGATCTTGACCAACTTGAGAGATGGGCAGAGAGGAACCTCATGAGGTTCAGCAAGGACAAGTGCAGAGTCCTGCATCTGGAGAGGAACAACCCCATGCACCAGTACAGGCTGGGGATTGACCTGCTGGAGAGCAGCTCTGCAGCGAGTGACCTGGGAGTGCTGGTTAACAATGAACTAAACACGAGACAGCAATGTACCCTCATGGCCAAGAAGGGCAATGGCATCCTGGGATGCATCAAGAAGAGTGTGGCCAACAGGTCAAGAGAGGTTCTGCTCCCCACCTCCTCTGCCCTGGTGAGGCCTCACCTGGAGTCCTGTGTCCAGTTCTGGGCTCCTCGGCTCAAGAGGGACAGAGAACTGCTGGAGAGAGTCCAGTGCAGGGCCACCAAGATGATCAGGGACTGGAGCATCTTCCTTATGAGGAAAGGCTGCGGGAACTGGGACTGCTTAGTCTAGAGAAGAGGAGACTAAGGGGGGATCTCATTAATATCTATAAGTATCTAAAGGGTGGATGTCAGTAGGTTGGGACATCCCTTTTTTCTGTTGTATCTAGCAACAGGACAAGGGGTAATGGGAAGAAGCTGGAACACAAAAAGTTCCATTTAAACATAAGGAAAACTTTTTTCCTGTTCAGGTGAGGGAGCCCTGGCACAGACTGCCCAGGGAGAGTGTAGAGTTTCCTTCCTTGGAAGTCTTCCAGACCTGCCTGGATGCGTTCGTATGTGACCTGATCTAGGTGGATTTGCTTGAGCAGGGAGTTTGGACTAGATGATCTCTAAAGGTCTCTTCCAAACCCCTACTGTTTTATGATTCTGTGATAATTGGGTGTTTGTTTCCTTCCAGATGAATACAAGAGCAAAGTAGCCTGTGAAGATGACAAGCTAAGGCTAAGCTGTAAGAAGAGCATGGTGATAGCCATTTACTCTGCTGTCTTTGGAAGGACACAAGGAGGCAACCTGGAGTGCCCATACCAAAACCTGGGGTTGCCCATGATTGGTAAGCAGGGGATGGCTTAACAGAGCACACTGGTCTGGGCAAGGGGGTTTAATTTACTGTCATGATAGAACTGGCACAGATCCTGATTAGGAAAAGCAGGACTGGGACATGCAACCTGCCACAGTGCTGCTCCTGATGTATGGCACCTTGTTAATCAATGGTGAGCTTCATCATGAGCATCAAGCTGAGGTTCAGCTAGATGCCCCAGCCAAGTTAACAAGCTGCAGATCTTTAACAGATTCAACAGCTTACATGCTTGAAGGTAGTCCATGATTTTTTTTGTTCAATTTCTGTACTTCTGGTGGTTCATGAACTGAACCTCTATCCATAATATGAAGAAGTGTCTTACTGGTAAATGTCATGGACCCTTTGTGGCCAAGTCAAGCCTTGACATTGCATTTAAACTTTTACCAAACTTAAAGCAATGAGTGAAAATGAAAAAAAGCAAGTTGTTAAGTTGTATCATGTTAATGATTGACCTACAGTATCTTTAGGTAGCTTCTTTACTCTCTGACTATCATAGTCTTTTACATTCATGTGCTAAAGATAATAAACTTGAAAATATTCACTAGAATGGTCTGTTGTTGAACCAGTGTAAAATAACCAGGCTGCGGCAGAAAGCAACTGCCTACAGAGCAAAATCCTGTGATCAACATTCCTCATCATCCTCCTCTGCAGAGATGAGATGAAATTAACTGCTTTCCCAAAGGAATTGCCTCCAGAGAGTGAAAGGCTTCAGAGGGGGCTGTACAGGAAAGCTTGAGCTGCTGCTCTTGCCTGTGCTGGTGTCTGCTCAGCTTTATCTGAGGATCTTTGGCTTCACAGGTGCTGATCCAGTGCCCTTAAGGAGTTAAATGCTATTCAAATGGAAGCATGTGAAGCGATTGCTTGGAAATATGATATGCAGATGATGGGTGTCAGTAGGAAACCCCAGGTGGAATCAGGCCAGACAGGTTATTTGTGCAGTGTGGTGAGTGCCTGAGTTGTGTACCTGTGAAAATCTGAGCACTTGCAGCATAGCTGAGTAGTCCAGGATGTGTCACTCTGTCCCAAGGATCAGATGCATGGCAGGAGAATCACCATCCTTTAAAAAGTTGCCTCCCATCTCTGGAGGTGACCTATGTCCCTGAATATGCTCCTGTTGTCTCCCAGTTGACAGAGTGCAGAAAGAGAAACAGATATGTGTAACAGATTAGCCTAGGCCTCTTTCATGTGGTGTTTGGGATGGGCCAAGAGTGTGTGTGCTGGTTGCTGTGGTGGTTTAGCTGGTGGGTGATGACTTGCCGAGTCAGCAAAACTTGATGGGTTTCTAGTGTATACTTGAGCACGTGACTCCTTGTCCTTGCTGAGAAAGCAGAAACAGGCACATACTTGTGACAAGGTACTAGTGCCAGGCCCAGTGTGAAGCAAAACTCCATGTGAAGCCACAAAGGGTAAAGTTTTACTCTTCTCTGCCCAGATGCCAAGTCTTGAAACTTGTACTGGTTGAAAGCAGGTTATGTGGCACTAGAAAACGGGATGAGAGGTGGTGGAGCTGGGAAAGCAGAGAGAGCAAGCAGTGAGGTGTGATGGCAGGGCTGCACGTGCCAAACCATCTATAGTGCTTGTATACCCAGTTGTCTGCAAACTGACTTTTGTGGTCTCTACAGATTGGAATGTTTGCCTAAGGAAATGAAGTATCAGATCCTAGAATGTAGCATGTGCTGGGATGAGACAGGGCCTTCTTCCAGTGTCAACTCTTAAAAAAGTAGTTAGAAGAGCAGACTCAGTACAAGACAATGTATTGCCAAACTATTGTTGGGAATGCCAAGGTAGCTTTACACTGAGATCCCCTGCAAGGTTTTAAGCTGTGAACTGGTGCTAAAAATGACGGAGTTGTTGGATATGAGTAAATATCTGCATGTTTGGAGTTGTTGGTGTCTCAAGTATCCATTAAATCAACCTGGTGCTGCTAGGTTGCTGAGAGGGTAAGTATATACTACCTGCACAACAGTAAAGGAAAGGTGGAAAGTCTCTCTGGGACAGTGGCTGGCTGCATGCACTGCAGGGCTGGGGATGAGAAATAAGGCACTTACCATGGAGTAACGCCTTCCCCATACATTTGGAAACTCTGTGTGTAGGATGAAAGACAGACATTAGAGCTGGTGATGCTGATATTCCCTTGCATGCTGAAATCCTGAGTGGAGGGGGCTGTGTATGAGCTTAACTAAAAGAAAATGTCGGTGAGCAGGTGGTCTTTCAACTTGCCATGCTCCATCCCTCAAAGTCCAGCAATATTTGTCCATGCCTGCTAGCATGTCCAGCAACAGCTCACTGATTCCCTTGGCATGACACTGCCGGTGCTGGAGCACTGGCACAGGCTGCCCAGGGAGGTTGTGGAGTCTCCTTCCTTGGAGGTCTTCAAGACCTGCCTGGACATATTCCTGTGTGACCTGATCTAGGTGGACCCGCTTCTGCAGGGGGGATTGGACTAGATGATCTCAAAAGGTCTCTTCCAACCCCTACCATTCTATGATGATTCTATGCTACAAGTAGCCTTTGCTTATCATCATTCCTTCATCTCTGCACATGTGAGCTGACCCAACAGGACAGAGCTCTTGGTGATGCAGGAAAGGGAAGGTGTGTTGTGGCTGTGGTTATCATTCCTATCTTGGGCCCACAGGATCCATCTGCAATCTAAATCAATGAATAACATATTCAGACCGTGCTTCCCCACGGCATGCTGCAAGAAATAATAGTCCTGCCTGAATTTATATCATTGAAGTGAGGGGGTTGTGCTCCCAGCTGCCACTAGCAATTGAGGGAGTGATGCACAGAGCCTTCCAACCTGCTCCAGAAACTACTCCTGCCATGGGCTTGCCTAGCCCAGCAGGCAACTGTTCCTTCAGGAGCACGTTAAAACATCACAGCTTATAAATCAAAGCTTTCTCTATCTAGAGAACATTTCCCTGCATGTTTCCACAGCCCTGTGATACGGGAAGGGCTGCTCCATGACAGCCTTTGATCCCAGATGTTCACCACAAATTGATCTTACAAATATGACTGTATGATTCAGACTTTGCAGCAGCATCCAGTTCCCAGCCATGTTCTGTACGTAGAAGATTTATTCTTTGAATTTGTGTCAAGTCTGAACCTTGACAAAGGGCCTTTTCCTGGGAAGAAAGTCCTGGACAAGTTTTCAGTGATTATTTTTATCCAGACAGTATGAGTTACTGGATGAATGAGGGGCTCATACTTGCCCCAAAGATGAGGAAGAGTACCTTCTCTTCCTCTATTAATGAAAAAAGAGTTCAGACCATTATATTACTTTTTTTTTTTTCTGTGAACAAAGTGCACATTTGTCTTGAATTTAGAAATCTACACCTACAGATGGGATACTTAAAGAACTGAGGTCTAAGATGTGGAGGAGGGTTAGCCTAATAAAACATTGTATATATTTCTAATTCTACCATCAGGTAATGGAATAAATAGCTTAATTTGTGTTGTTTCTGCCTTGAAAAACAAGAACTTGTCCTCCTGTAGGAGTGTTCAGGATATAAAGTCCACTAATGGCGAATTTCTTAGATTCTCCAGACATAAGGTACATTAAGTGCTCAGGTGGAGGGTTCTGAGGTATCTTGATGCTGCAGCTCTTTAACCCAGCCATCGTTATGTTGCTTTTGGGTGACATCAGATACCCAGGTGACGCTTCAAACACCACGCCATGCCAGACACATGCTTTTTCTCTGTCTAACATCTATATGAATGTGGTTAGCATTTGTGAAGAGAAAGTCATTTATAAAGAATTCCATCCTATCCCTGTCATGTTAAAGAGAAAGTCATCCAGAATCCTCTTTTAACTGGAAACATGCAGAAACTTGTGTCTCTGACCGTAATGGGAAACCCCTGCAAACAGCTGGACTGCTCCTTGAATGCCTTGGGAACTTTGAAAAGCTCCTAAAGGAATTTGACCTTATTTGTTACTCTCTTAATAAAGCCTCCACTTTGCTGTCAGCATATGCAGAGAGAATATGCAGAGCATAGGGAGGTCTTTGGGGAAAGGGTTATTTGCAAGCAAACAAACCATTAAAATCCCTCAGCTCAGTGAGCCCTTTGCCCCATTATCCCGCTGTTTACAGCTCCCTCCTGTTTATACCAAGAAAAACTGATTTTTAAAAATGACCTTTTCCTACTTCTGTCTGAGTGCGAGGTAATTGCCTAATTAGGAAACTGAAGAGGAATAACTCGATGTAAAACAATAACCCTCTTTATCATTTAGTGAAGAAATATCCTTGACCATATTCAGGGCACCTAACATGTTCACATATGTGTTTTTATGGTTACCTTCATCCTGGTGAGATGAATGTGTTCAGCTGACCTCTAACATCAGGATCCAGGGCTCCTTCTCAAGGACCCTGTGCCTCTCCATCGTGTATACAAAGAGCCCACAGCATTTTAACTCCTCTCATCCTGGGCAGAAGGAATCCAGGCTTGGTTTTGGAGTCGGTGCAAGACTGTGGGAACTCAGGCTCCAAAGGCTGGCTCTGGGTTGTTGTGTGTGGGTTGAGTAATCTGTTGAGAATTGAAAACTCCCTACAAGTTCTCTCCTCTGCCTCTCTAGGGGCAAAATGTATGTGTTTACAAGAAGAAACTCAGATGGTCAGTGGCCCTCCCTAACTCATTGGATCAGATAATAGAAGAGCAGAGGAATGAATTCAGCTAAGAAGCCTCGGCCTTAGGTGTTAATTTCCTGGCATTTTTCATTTTAATGTAGTGACAGAAGATGACACAACTCAGTTTGTTTTGATTTCATGTTCTCAATAAAGATATATATACAACTCAAACTAGAGCGTTCACAGTGCTTCAAATAAATACTTATTACACTCTATAAATAATGGACCCTTCTAATTTGTTTATCTGTGATCAGATCTAGCAATAAGTATGAATCAGATCTAGAATAAGTGTTAAATACGTGCAGTAAAAAAAATACATTTTATTCCATGAGACATAGTACATGTTCCTGACAACAGAAGAGCTGCTTTCAAGAAGCTGCTACACCTCTAGCTGTGCATTTATGTCTCTCTTCCACTTCATCATCCAGGACGATTTTCCATCGTGTGTCACCATCAGTACAAGTTTGTCACTGTGCTCTGTTCTTGGTTTTAAGTTAAATCTTTAAAATTAAAAGGTCTCCAAAGTATGGAGCTGGAGGAGGTACTCTGGCACTGATGGGAGTAGCAATGGGGGACTGAAATCTGTGCTGATCAAATAATACTGTGTAGCATAGCCATCCTTTTAGGAGATTCCAGTGCTTGTGGCTGAAATGCTCTTGTGCTACATCTTAATTTCGCTGTAGGGGACATGAGGACCTTTAAAGTAGCTGTGAGGCTGGGTCTGTGGTCTGAACAGCAGGCATGGGAGGGAATCATGCCATGTCTTCCCTCTCCAATGTGCACACCAGGCTTCCAGGGTGCCTCTGACCATAGGTGTGACTGTCTGCATTTCATTTACATTCAGTGCAGAAACTGCTTTATTATGTGTGTAGCTCATGATTAAGAACATGTTTTTAGAGGCCGATCTGTTTGTCTCTAATAAAGCCCACAAGTATCCAAGTTTGAACGCTAAATAAATATCAGTTGTTCTTTAATTCTCATATAATACCTTATTAAATTTAAATTGAAATGAAATTCCCATTTAGAACGCTAAATTAAAGTGGGACAAAGCCTGCTTTCAGAAAGTTGTTTTTCAATTTTAGATACTTTATGTGTTTTGCTTTTTGTCTCAAAGCACCAGGAGGTAATTAAAATAACTTTACAGCTGTTTCTAGAAAACTCAAACTATTGTTGTATTCCATAGAGTCATAAAAAAATTATTTATATGAAGTTGGTTTTATATGCACACAATTGCTATTTAAAAAAAAACAGGAAAAATACATTCAAGTTTGCTTATGGGCAAGATATTTCTCAAAGCCAAGGTTCAACTTGCTTTTAAGGAAGTTGTTTGCAATGAAACATGACCCCATTCAGCTGTAAATAAAAATTCTGAAAGTAGTAATTTAAACAGAACTAACAGGCTCTGTGATGATATTGGTATGATATTTGAGGAGGCAAAGTGGGTGTTTGTATCAGTAATATCAACTTCTGTAGCAGCTGAATTTATGAAAGGTGCCTATTGCACAGCTAGTATTTAAAAGAAAATCCATTATATAATCCTAACAATAAAAGGGCTGAATTTAAGAGATTTAATCGCTAGCATCTCAACTTATTTCCATGGAGTTACTCTGAATGAAAACCAGTGTGACTTGTTCAGAACTGATAAAATTAATCTTCAAATAAATCAGATGTCGCTCAAGAATATAACAAAATTACCATGATGGTGAGCTCTGAGCCTGAGAAACAAAGGTAATATGAAACCTCTGAGGCTGTGTTTTATTTTAGGAACTAAGGGCAAGAAGTGACTTGTAGATTGTGTTAGCTGGGTAGCTGCTTTAAAAAAGTGGGCCAGATTCACAGCTTCCAAAGTTAAGACCTTGCTTCAGCCTAGGTCTAGGCACTTGTTGAACTATACCCGTGTTCAGGAAAATACTTTTGTTGGGCTGTAATGAGTAGGAAGGACAAATGAACTCAGGGACTTACACAGAACTGTAGATGCATTAAATCCACCATCACTATCTTCTATTGTATGAAGGAAATGCTTTTAGCTTATTTGCTTTTTATCTTGACTGCCTTAAAGCCCACAATCAACTGTGCTGCAAATTAAATGACAAAAATTTACTGTCATTGCCAGATCAAAACCACTTTGTTCTCTGAGACTTCTTGGAGCCAAGTTTAACGCTGTCTGCATACTCTTAAGCCCCTAAACCTGCAAAATATTTTTAATTTGCTCAACCTTACACACTTCTAGTCAGTCTCTGCAAAACTGCAGCCTTACATGTTTTATATGAGTACTGGTTCCAGATACAAAGGTGATAAGATGATTTGAGTTCATATTAATAAACCAAATGTTTCCAAATGTAACTATAGCACTTGTAATTAAATCTGCAATCAACCCTTTGGTTGCAGTCTCTAGATGTGATTAGTCTCTTTTAAGATTATTTTCTCTTTTCTGGCCTATTGCTGAAGTTTCCAAAGTTTTATGAAGTGTATGGTGAGTAATGTTTCTCTCTCTTTCATTAAAACACAGTTTTTAATGTAAAGCTGGCATTCTCTGCACATCATTCTAATGTCTGAGTGTAGATTTCTTTATCAGCCAGCTGTTTTCCGTAACATTATGCAAGACAGAGATGCTATAACCAGCTGGATCAATGCAAATTTCCCTGCTGCTATTTGTAATAATGATGGAAATTTATATTAGAAACCCAGCTCAGTGTGATACCTGGCACCGTCAAAGCAAAAATCAAATATGAAGTCCCTCAAACATAAAGGCTCACAGAAAAAGAAACAGCATGCTGAAATGATGTTGTAGTGGGAGAGGTATACTCTTTTTGGCCTCAATGTTGACCATGAGATGTTGGAACATCTCTCTGACTCTGGTCTGCACAACATCAGATAGTGCTTGCACCACAGTTGGGATCAGTGACCTGGGAAACCAGAGCAAACGTGTGGTCCAAAGCCCCAGTGGTATTTACTCATCCGTCCTGACTGCAAACCTTTTTCCACAGCCCAGTGACTTGTCAAACAAAAATTCTCCTGAGCCTGTCCTTAGAAATGCTTTTAACAATTTCTTCTAGTGAATTTTTTTTTCTCTTATATGCCTGCTTGAAAAGTATTTTCTTGTGTTTGAAACAGGCTGACTAACTATGCAGATTTTCTGAAGCCCATTCTGATCTGCCTTCCAAACCAGCAGCCTTTTAATTGTTTTGGGTCTCTGTTCCTGATCTTTCCTCTTTCCACATCTGCTTCTGGATCTTTTCTTGTTTAAAGATAATATTTTGCTTTCATTGGTTGGTTTTCATATTGATTGGTCTTAAGGGCTAAGTATCTGTAGCTTAGTTTTCTCTCTCTTGTCTTCCACATTCCCTGTGGTTTCAAATCCAGCTCACTTTCTTTGTCTTCTATAAAGGCTTGTGTGCCATAGCGAGGAAGGGAATAATGAGAAATTGTCTAAGAGCAGACGAACTTTCTTCCCTCTTGTTTGTGATAGAGATTTTCTTGCAGAATGAGGCAGTTTCAAGTCACTCCAATGTAAAATGTAAAGGAATTTAGGTAACTGTCTCACTTAAAATGTTGGAGTTGCTTTCTTCCTGCTTACATCCATTTTGCTGTTCCATTGGTGATTTCTTTTTCTTTTGGCAGATGAATAGATAACCAGAGTGCTATTTTGGGCATCTGTCACCTGTCTTTGCAGGAACTAAACTTCTCTGAGCTAATTAACTCCTGGTACTTCCATCTTTTATTCTGTCCTCTGTGTTTCATAGCTTTCAGGCAGTAATTTCCCCTGTTTTATTCTTTAGCAAGAAATCATGCCACATGTTTTGGAGAAAAATCCCATCTTTGCTTGGGAGGAGTTTCCTCCTAGAGCTGTCAATTGTTTATAAATTACTTCCCTCAAGGGAAGTTCCTTTCTTAAGTTGTTCCTTTCACTTGCTCCTCAAAAGATAGCATGGAAAGCTGGAGTTCTGCAGACTGTTCTGATCAAAATGTGCCACGAAATATGTCTCTTGATCAAGTACCACCAGTCCTATTCCAGTTCCTGGAAATAGCATTTTAGGCAGTGATTCTCATTCTGAAACTTTTCATTACAGCCTATCATTGAGTCCTTTTCATACTTCAAGGTCTTATACTTTGTTGGTTGAAAAAGTAGGAGTTCCTACTTTTTTTTTTAGCTGAATGTGTGGACTCAGAAAGTGCATCCTGTGACGAGTGGGTGGAGTTTTCCTCTCAGGCTCTATTCTTTCTTCTAAGTGTATACATGTTGATATTGGAGTGTGGTCCATGCACTGCTGCCTTTCCAGGTCCATGGACAGCCTGTAAAAAAATCACTACTTGACAGCCTTACAGAACGATAACGTAGTCTCACATTCAGGTGTACATGGTCCTGCTTGCCCTGGACAGCCTGCCTCATCTGTGCAGGAACCTGCCTTTGCAGGCTCAACATGGATGTGGCAGGTAAGTCTGTCTGATCGTGAGGTTAACAGATGCAGATGTTTCTTGAGCATCTGGCCTATGCCCAGCCTCATTTTGAGATTAGTCACTCATCTCAAAACTAGGTGTCTAAATCCGTTTGTGGATCCATCTGTGATGACTGCTGCCTTGGACAGGCTCCGATCTCCACGAGAGCATCTAAGTTACCACAATGCAAAAATTAAATTATTTGGAAACATTCTTTCAAACCCAGATGAGTTTTGCAATCAAGAGCAGCAATGTATGGCTTGGATTTCAGTTTTGTATGTGTCACCCTTATTGGAAAAAAACAAGTAACAGTGAGTAACCAAAGTAACGGATGTGATTAATAGGCATTGGCTTCAGTTTCTCTTTTTTTCACCAGTAGGAGGTAATAAATAAATAGTCATGCTGGGAAGCAGCCTTAAACTGACTAAAACCCATTCATTGTGGTGAGCTTGATAATATGGACATTACATCATTGAGACTGATTCCATTTTTGAAGCCAATGTTGTTTGCAGGCTGATGCTGGTAAAATCCTCCAGAGTGGCCTTGTTGCCATCTGACTTGGATTTTTACCCTATCAGGTTGTGCTGATAAAAACAGTAGATCAGGGAGTATTATCAATTGGTAAGATGAACTACCTATTGAGGACTTTGACTAGGAGCTGTGAAATTGAACTGGCCAGCAGTGTGCATTTGTGGAGTGATTCTGCAAAAGGAAAGTATACCTTGTACCAGAAGCAAAGCTGGAGGAACGTGCAGCTTCTACAAAGTGAGACCAGAAGAAAAGAGGAAAAAATGAGCTGTTCCCACTCTCTCCTAAACCCAAACTTTAATTTAAAATACCCTGTTGCAAAAGCACAGCTGATATCTTTAAACAGTTTCACATGTGGAAGTTTCACCATAGCCAAAATTGGTATTTGCACTTTGACAGTGTATTGAAGCAATCCAAGATTAACGAAAGCCAAGGGTAACTTTGGCTCAATCTCTGTAAGTGGACTCTCTTTTACCTGTGAGGTCTTAAAGTGTTTTTTCTTGCTCTGCTGTAGGATTTGAGCTTTGTGGACTTTAAGGGGTTCCTGGCAGGAGTTTTACTTAGCAGCACTTACCTCAGACTTAGTGATATGGTGTTGGCATTTTTGAGTGCCCTTCCTGCATCTCAGACACACGGGATTGCTTATTTATCACTGGTGTTGGGATGGTATTTAATATAACATTTACAGTTTACATTTAGCAAGCAAACAAACAACAAAAGGAAGCAGATGTGGCCCTGAGTGTACTGTCTGGTGCAATAAGAGAGCCATGTCTAGTCTCCCACTTCTGAAGACAGGGAAAATGTGAATTTGGCTAGCTGATCATAGCCTAACACTGCTCTGGCACGTTTTTGGGCTTGGCTTCTCTGCATCTTTTTGAGAGGCTAACTGCATGATTCGTGAGTAAGAGAGCCTCTCTTTTCTTGCCTCTCTCAGCTTTCAAAATGGGCACCTGGAGATAAAGACTTCTGTCTTGTAGTCATCTCCTGAGGAGGTACTAATATACCTGGAGATTTCACTTCAACCTAGCTCGGTTTAAATTACTGACACGCACTTCATAACAACCAATAGGAGCGATGTTGAGTGTTTTCCCATTCCTAAGACATGGGATTAAAAGAAAATGTGATATTTTTACTTCTAGAGCTCTGAATGACACGGTGGTGACTGTGATTTATAAGGATGCTGTAGCCTCATCTATCACTCAGCTGTCTCTCAGATTTATTATTGACATCTTCATTGCTAGTTAGTGAGAGAATAAAGATGCTTGATGATGACATTTTGGCATCCAGCTAAACGACCCCTTTATCACAAATCCTTTGATGTGTTTATGGGAGATGGTCCCATTTGGAGGTTTTGTTTGCAGCTCTTAGATGTTTTTAATGTTATTTGGAAGATGAACACGTTAATAGATCAAAAAACTGAGATGGGAATCCAAGCTAATTCCAGTATCAGCATAGTCCTCCCTCAAAGTACTGCTGACTTCTTGACCTGGCCTTTACAGGAATGCACAAAATGTTTGTGCTTTTAGAGTTTGTGTGGAGGGAAAAACAGGGAAAATTCCCTATTGTGACCAAAGGGAAATCTTTGGAGTGAATACTTAGTCAAATTTTGTCCATAGAGTCTATTTCTTTTTTCTGTGGCTGGAAGAATATGGCCGATTTCAAGAAAATAGATCACACCTTAGCATGTAGGAGCCTGGGGTTGTCAGTAGAGATCTTGTCATATGAGTACCTCAGGTAACCTTCTGTGACTCCTGCATTTACCAGCTTTCGGTTCTCATCAAGGTTTGGAGGTAAGTGACAACAGTAAAGATGAGCCTAAATTGCGATTGTTTGCTACAAGAGCAGAGGAACTGGAGCACTATGAGAAACCTCCATTATGCTACATTGATGTCAAACTGAGAGCCTCTTAAAAGCAGTCAGAGATCAATATTGCTTAATATCTTAAGTAATGACTCAGGATAATGTGACAGAGCTTGGAAATGGTACCAAATTAGATGAGGCAGTTGTTACAGCAGGGAGCAGGGAACTTGAGAGCCTCAGTAAGCTGAAAAAACCTTATGAAATCTTGTGAAGTTTAATAAAAAACAAGCACAAAGTTCTGCACCTGAATAACCCTCTGCAAGAATACAGGCTAGGGACCAGCTGGCCAGAAAGAGCTCTGCACTCAAATGACCAACTGGTCTCAGAGGACAAGCTCAACAAGAGTCAGCGGTGTGGCAGTAGTGGTTAAGTGAATACTGTACTTTTTTAGTAATAATAATGTGAGCACATCAAGGAGGTTTATTCATTCTATTTTGCATTCTAGCACTCCACTTAGCTGGAGTACTGGAGTGTCCAACTTGGGAATCCTCAAATAAAGAGATATGTTGAAAAACTCTAGCAAGTCCAGTGAAGGGTCACTGAGCTGGTCAGGAGACTGGAGTTACACAGCACAGGGAAAATGCTGAGGAAGTCAGTGTTGTTCATTCTGAAGAGGAGAAAGCTTAGAGTGGGATCTTACTGCTTATTTCTACTTCCTAATAGGTAGCTCTACAGAAGAATGTTCATGGAAACACACAGAATAAACCCAACCAAACACCAAAAACAAAGAACACAAGATGCAGCAATGGAAATCTGATTAGATGAAAAAGGAAAAAATTCTTCACCTGGAGAGTAGTTTATCTCTGGAGCAGGTGCCTAAGGAGTTTGGGGAATATTTATCTGTGAAGATTTTCAAAACTTGCCTGGACAAATTCCTGAGCAGCCTGATGTAACATCAAAGCTGTCTGTGCTTTGAGCAGGGGACTGGACTGGATAGGCTCCAGAAACTAGTTTCAACTAAATTATGGTATTGTTCATGTGCTGCAGTTCTAACAGATGACTTTTTTCCTGGATATATTTTCAATATTAAAGTTTGCAAAAAGTCCACATAAAAGAGGCTTTTAAAATCTAAGTACCTTATTTTCTATTCTAGGGTATTTAATTTCTATCTGTAATTGAAGTATATTGAGTCTCTTCTGCATTTCTACTAATTTTGGCTAGGGCAGATTGAGCTGGAGCAGCCTGGATATTGAAGAGTTCAGGATTTCACTACTGGTATTTGTAATATGGAGACCTGGTCTGTGCCTGAAGCAGCTGCATATCTAGAGCTGGTAAACTAGCATTACAAGGGCCTGGGCACAGATACTGGACATAGTTAGATATCTTGTCCTGTTAAACTGTAGCATGGTCCATGACTTGGCACGGTTTGTTGCCTTCCCTCAGCTAACACCCTCCAAGGCAGTCCAGAGGTTGTTTTTAGGTTTTTAGGTCAAGGTCTGGGTATTACCACTCTGTTTTGGAGGGTAAGAATGTTTGACAGCATGGATGTAGGTTATTTCACCATAGTTGGCCTCAAGGCCAGAGAACGGGCCAGTGTAAGTGTTCATTTACCAGTGAACATCTAGCCAAACGGTTTTGTTTGGACCTGGGCACTGTTAAAATATAAGTAGGGATTGCAATGTTAAGATCTGCACTGTCAGATGGAGCTATATACAAGAGGCTGGGTATCTAGCACTACATGGAAAAGGTTCTTACAACTCAAGTTACATCTGCATTGGTAGTATGACTCGTGAATGGACGAGAGCAGGGTCCCATAGCTGCCTGTAGCCAGTGTGGCATGCTGTTTTCAGTGAGCAGCAAGGGTAAGGATATCCTCTCCTGGGGAAAAAAAAGTGCAGCTACTACCCGATAAAGATAACATCAGAATTATGCTCACCTGTTGTGTACACGTCAGCTGCTCTGTACTGAATACAGTGAGAATGGGCTGCTGCCTGGCCCTGACTCTGGCTGACCACCAAACTCCTGTACATGCTACCAAACTCCTCTACCATGGACTCTTGCTCCTCTACTTTCCATCCAAAATAGTTGGGAGGGCCTTCTGCTAATTGATGATTGGGAGTAGCCCTGCTAATATCTCAGAATATATTCTCTGTTTGAGGTGATGCTAAATCATTCTAAAGAATGGGGCAGCACTTAAACAAGGAAAATAATGGTATGTTTGGATTTGATCCCTGTTTGGTTTCCTAGTGCAGATGATACTGCTGAAGTTAAGACAGATGGAGGCTGTATCCTGCTCAGAACTGCATGGAAGGAAGAAGGTCATCGATACTAAGACATGACTGATGATGGCCAGAAAAGCTGGTGATGTTAGTGTAAGGATATATGACAGATAAAACTCTTAGAAGTATTTTCAATATGCTCAATCTACAGATGTGACACTTGAAGAGTCAACCCAGTTTTTCAAGACAGAGGGCAGTCTGTAGTTTGTTACCACTCATTCCTACATAGGAGCATCCCAAAGGCTGACCATCTTTGGTGACAATGCAAAAGTCTTGTTGTGCCTCTCCCAGAATCTATAATGGGTAATTCCCCACCCACCTTTCCATGAAGATAGTGTGCTCCTGAGCCAGAGGGAGAGGCCCCTGGGCAGACAGCTATGGGATGTTGTCTGTTTTGCCTGAGAGCAATAATAAAAGAATAGACGCCCTTCATTAAATCCTGTGCAGTGCTTGGATTTGATGAGTTTTTCTAACTGGACATTTGACAAAAAGACAATAAAGCAGGATTGCTGCATGCCAGATGTTCCCACTGAAACCTCTGACATTCATTGGATCAAAAATTCCCTAAGGAAGTTTGGATGGTTCAGAATGAAAATGCTCACATGGGGCCCTGTTCTTTTGTCATTTGCAGCATGTGAAATAAAATGAGAAAAAAGACACATTGCCTTCTAGGCTTAGTTTTCTGAGGCTTTCCCATGTCTCTCATGGCTTTTGTTGTGCTGGTTCTAGCATTCAATACATTTTGGGGCTCGTTTCCCTTTCCTTGCCTCCTGATTCGTGACCAAAAGGTGTTTGCGTTCCTTTCTCTGTAGCTTTCCAGCTGCTTCTACTGACAGATATTGAAGAAATATCTTCTTCATCTTCCTCTTGTGCTTGGTCCTGGCTGGACAGTGAAAACAAACTCTCAGTCCAGTACCTAAAAGTCTGAGCGCCTGTCTGCACAGATAATTTTCACCTTTGCTGAGAAAACAGTCACAAACTGACAGAAAATAATACTTGAGGAAATAATTACTTTTGGAGCTTTCAAATTCAAAACTCCTGATAGGACAAACACATTTATTTGCATGGAATAAACAAACCTAACAGAATATTTCTGCTTAGATGGTAGATAGGAACTATTTCACCTCATAGTAGCCCTTACTAGACTTAGAAATACTGAATCTTCTGAGACTAGACAAGGTTATTGGTCATCTCTGTCTGCAGAAGGGGGCCGGAGATGGTGACTTGAGACAACTCTCTTGGACACAGCAAAGGTTATAAAAGCCTACTCCAATTCTCCCTAGCTCCTCCTCTCAAAATGCAACAGGTGAAACCTTGAAAAAAATCAACATGCTCGAATCAAATCAGAGTTTTACCCTTCTCCTAACAAGATCCCAGTGTCCATCTCCCTCACATCCATGAGGCATGAATTGCTAATATCTTGTCACGTTACTGTGACAGATTGTGTTATCAGACTGAGAAATAAATTTACATTAATGCCATATGAATACTATCACTATAGTACTCTTGTATTTTATGTTCTTATGATAATCTCTTATTTTTATGGGGAAACTTTCTGGATAAATACATTGGAATGAAGTCTGAGATATGAGTCTCTTTTCATGCTCTGCACTGATTTGCTGTTATTCTTTTTACTTTTCTATGACTCTTTCTCCATCTATTAAAATGAGAATACAGATATCTCTCTTAGCGTCCTTTCAGGCTTTTGTAGAATAAATGCCAGGTGAGGAGGAATTGTTTTTATTACAATAGCTTTTTCCCTTTGAAAAAAAAAATATTTTATTTTCAGCTAGCTTTCTATGAATGTATGGGGAATTCTGATTGTTCACTATTCTTATTAGTGATTTTCCTTCATCCATTTACAATTCCTTAGAAGTGTCTGAGAGTCAAATACACCTTCCTATGCAAACACAAAGATTTTTTAATTCTCATGGAAAACTCATACGTATGTGCTCCCTCGGCCTGAATCTGTTAAGTTTTTCTTAGGCAATTTCTTGATGTGAATGGACAAATCTTCACAAATAGGTATCCTTTTTTCCTTTTAGAGTGTCGATCAACTACTGCTCTCCAACTCATGATCAAGCGCTGTCACGGGAAAAGAAGCTGCAGTATATATGCGAGCACCTATGAATTTGGAGATCCCTGTTACCCAGGCATCCGAAAGCATCTTAATGTCATCTACACCTGTGGTGAGCCATGGAATTCTCTTTCTTTAACTCTCACTGGGGTAGATCTTTGATCAGTAGAGGTGTGTGAAGAATGATGAGATTTGTAATCCTACAGAAAAAGCTGTTGAACTGCCAGTTGGCTTGAGGTGATTCTTATTTGATCAACAACGGAAAGCTTTGTGGATCGCCTGAATGGTTTAATACTGTCTGTTTTGCTAGTCATTGGCTTAATAGAAAAAGTAGGAAATGTGGAAATGATATTCTGATAAAACATTTATCCCTGCCTCTGCAACATAGGAAAATCTAGTGGTGAAATCCATCCACTCAGTGGATGCCTATATCCTGAATGTTAGCGTCCTGCTGCTTCATTTGACTGCAGCGAAGTTGTGGTTATCAGCAGGACACTTATTACTTTGCTCTGTATTTCATTTTGTACAGTCAAGTAAGACAATCACCCAATCCATACTCATCCACGGTGTTAGTGGAAAATCACTTCCAAAATCTTCAGATGAACATTGCAACATTTTCCTAACAAAATACTGTTATTTGAGAAAAACAAGCAGTTGGAACTCTCATTGGGAGCTTAAGTCATAGTGTTGAGCAGACACTGTTCCCATACCTGACTAATCATCAACAAGATGATTAGATGATTGCAAAGGAAAAAAATTGAGGTCTATGGTATGAAAACAACATCAGGTCTGTCTTCTTCCAGTGATGACATTTTGGTCGTTTGTAGCTGATATATTTGAAAATATTTGCTTCATGGTTTTGCTTATATAGTTGTTGCTAGGATCACCTCAGTCTCTCTCTGTTCCTTTCGACATCCACCTGGAAGAGGAAATTGTGGTTCTATTTTGAATCTGCTAAGCAGATGGCAGAGGATGCAGTAGAGGAGGTGCTGGCTGTGTCCTCAGACAAGAAGTCTGTAAGTCAATCTCTGTGTGTAACTGCAGCATGCAGTTGATGTGATGATACCATTTGAGATGGAGTCACTATAGCATTTCACATAGTTGCTGTAGCATGGTGGATCAACAACACCTCAAAGAGCAAAGAGCGGAAGCATCAGGCTCTGAGCTTCTGTCTGGCTGTTGTTTCTTTTGGCAGGAGTAGCTGGAAGGTCAATTTTTTTCAGTTCAGCAGTTTGGACCATGTCACTGGTCTTACCTGTGAGAAAAACTGCAATGTGTCCTTGGCCACTGTAACTGACCCACTGTGCTGCTTCGGAAGAGTTGGTGAGAACAAGCATACTGATGAATGCGGCAGCATGGGCAGGAGGGCCTTCATGCAGACATTTCCCATGTGAGAAACTTCAGTAAATATGGGGACTGGGCAGTTGAACTCTGCTTTTGGTGCTAAAGCATGGAAAGGCCTAGAAAGTAAAAAATATGTCTTCTGATAGCAATTAATGAATAAAAATCTGTTGAGAGAGTAATTTATGAGGTGACAAAAAGTAATACTAGTTTAAAAGTCACACATTAGCAGATATCACAGCCCTTGTGCTAAGATAGACTTTGTGACAGGCATTAATGCTGGTGTCGGCTGTGTAGATCAATGACTAGTGAAGAGCTAGTGAGATGGCTTATGTCCCAGTCCTGGCAGAAGAACATCTGTAAGAGTCTCTCGGATCAGTGTATACAGACTGTTCTACTCTGTCTTGACAGCAGGAGCTGAGCTGTATTAGATCTTCAAGAAGTAAATCGATAAGGTGACAGCTTTGCTTTCTTTAAATAGTGTCCAAATTTCTTGGAAGTTCATTCCTCTAGCTTCAATGTTTTATTGGGCAGGAGAATTCCTGCCAGACATACACAATTTTCTTGATTAATCTGTTTTCAAGTAAAGATGTTATCTAACTTTTTTGCCCAGCTGTAGTTTTTAGGATAATTTGTTGATGTTGTGGAAGTGTCTCAAGTTAGAAGTTCTTGGTTCTCAGTATTGTATTATATCCCCTTGCATCTTACATCAAATGCCTATTAGCATCAGTTAACTGATGAGAGGGAAATGTTGTAAGTTAGTGTGTATGTATTAGGTAATTGAGGCAAGCAAGTAACATCTGATGAAGTAGTGTAGTGATCTCTCCTGTGCATTAGAGTTTCATTAGTCCAGACAAGGAGACAGATAAAAATATTCTCCAATGTAAAAACATGGCAAACAATATTGGTAAGAGCTGAAATACTAAATTTTGGTCCAAAGCCAGATTTAGACAGTGGGATGGTGTGGAAGGCAGGGTTTTCCAGTACATGGGTCATATCACTGCATTAATAAATATGTTGACCTGATCTAGGTGGACCTGCTTCTGCAGGGGGATTGGACTAGATGATCTCTAAAGGTCCCTTCCAACCCTACCATTCTATGATTAATTGTTTTTTTTAAAAGGAAAAGACAAGTTAATTCTGTGAAAGCACAGAACGCCTGGTGAAGTTGCTTTCTGAGTGTGACAGCTGTAACAAGAGGGAGACATAAAATTTTCAACTTTGCCTATTTTTTGAAGTCTTTTTCTGTCTCTCTTTCACATAAAGCATTGTATTTGTAATATCTGCAGGTACCTTGCTAGAGGCTTTTTAATTACCAATAAATGTTACTGTGCTCCTTACATTTTCCTTTTTCTTGGTCATCCACTTATTGCCTACATCCTTTAATTCTCTACAACTTTTTCCTCTCTTGTATGCTAGACTTCTTTTATTGGCCTCTGATGAAGTCCTAACTCAGCAATGTATTAAAAACCTGTTGAGTTTTTTTCATGTGCATAATGCCACTTGGATTCAAGGAAGTGTTTAAGTGTGTGCTTTATTTTAAGATCCATGCATAAATACCATGAGAGTTAAATATTTTCTCAAACAATTTCTTTGAGTGGGGATGAGGGCCTTGTCTGTGTGTAAAAAGAAACCTTATTCTTAGCACTGAAAGTCAAGTGAGCAATCTAGAGTTCCTACTGTCCCGACTGCCAGAGCTGCCTCCGTGTGCAGTCTGTGGAGGCTGTAAATGTAAAACCTCTAAGTACTTGATGTTCTTTAAATACAGGCATCAGGTAGGAGTGACTTGATGAAAAAAAAAATAAAAAAGATGAGGATTGTGAATTTCTTTGCGTTTAGGCACGTTTCAGTAGGTTGGCCATCAATCCTGATAAGTGGTGACTTTTTAGTGCCTTTGTTAGCTATATGTTAGACAAAATGGCGGAAATGAGGCCTTGGATGTATTTTTGATGTGACTATCCATCGTGTATTTAGATGTATGTGTGCCTCCTGCTTGATTCATGCCTGATGGAAAGGGGTCATTTAGCTAGGAGCTAATGAACTGCCATGGTAACTCATAAATTGCTTGGAAAATCCTGTAGTTCTGCCACATTAATAATCCTGTCATCCTGCTTTATGAGGCAATAAGCTGAGTCCCGGAGGCCAAGCGCTTCACATTGTGATGAGACAACTGAGCAGGTAAAGGATAAAGCATGAGCATGGGGACAGTAGCTACTGTTGTTTTGTGGTGTCTGGTGCTGCTGGGAGACCAAATGAGGTCAATGAGAGGTGGTAAAAGTGCTCTGAGGCGATGGGAGTATGTTGACCTTTGCTTTCTCTGAGTGCTTCAGAAAACATTCTGTCTTTTGCCAAAATGTTCTGTTTAAATAAATATTCAAGTTGGACTAGAGGCAGGATCTGTGCTAGACAAGGCAGCTCTGAGGTGGTTGCCCTCATGATGGTGATGAGGAGGGAGGCTAAAAAGCTGCACCAATTCTCTCCTGTTGTCTCAAAGCCCATTAGCTCCTATGCAGTAAATCTGTCAGTGCCTCAGGCTGGATGAATGTAATGGTCGTTTTGCTCTTAAAATATATGAATTTATGAATGTAGAAAGCATGGTTTTATCACTGCAAAAATGCTTTCTATTGCTGCAGAAAACAATGCCCCAGATCTGCAAAAAAAGTGGAAAAGGAGCAATTTCAGACTTCCAAGAAAAAAACAAAAACCTTTTACACTCTTTTGAAACAGGGCAATGCAGACAGGGTATTGACAGAGAAAGATAAACACAGAATGCATAATGCAGATTTCCTCTCTTCAAAAGTTGAAATAAAACTGATCTTTGCAAACAAGTAAACATCTTAGACAACCTAGCTCTAGGGATGGTACAATGCATATACAATGTTTGATAATATCTAATTAACTGTGATTCTTGTATCATACTGTAAAATAGAACTCACAGACATGTAAGTTTTAAATCATGGCCACATAGTTTGACCTATCAAATACATAAATAACAGAATAATGATATAATTCCATTATGTGTCTACTTTCAAGGCTCAGAGATAGTTTAGGAGATCTGTTCAAATCCTCTATTTTATTTTCCTAAGACAATATAAATTTCTCTGGTAATTTTTGTATCAAGCTTATGATTTATTTCAAGCTATAGGGTGTTTTTAAAAAAGCTATCCAATCCTCAGGTAATAACTGCAAATAATGAAAAATTCATGAAGTAGGATTCATCTGACCAAGCACAGACACATAAGCCATAGAGATTTATAGTGCAGACATTCCCATCTGAGAAGAATTCTTTTTAAAGGTAATGGAGAGAAACAGCTGCATTTGAGGCACAAATCATCTCACCCTGAAGTAGAGGCCTGAAAGAGATGAACTGCATATTTGAGGTGGCAGTTCTCCTGTACTGAGTAGCTTCTGGGGCTTAGCTGTCATATTATAATCTACATGTAGGACCTCCACAGCACAGATGTCTACATCTGGTTAGATGGCTTTCAATCATCACGTTCTACGATTCCGTGATTCTGTGGGATTTTGGTCAAAACTATCATTTCCACATAATGATATTGATAATACCAGTGTTTTCTCCTTACATTTATTAGTTTCCACTTGCACTGTTTGACTGGATCTCCAATTATCATAGATTTATCCAGGTAAGAGATGAATGGTATGCCTATTTATGTTCTTAAGGAGAACCTTGAGAAATTGCCTGTAGCCAGACTTGTAAAAAATCCTCAAATAGGTGTCTTGCACCTCAGCTCAAGGTTATATCAATCTCCAGCCTTGGGTTTAGAGAAGGATTTTCCTGTTAATTGGATTTGCATGGGATTTAGGCCCACTTTCTACATTTCGCCTTTATAAATACCCTTGATGTTTCTAGGAGCTAGGATGGGGTCAATAGCTTTGCTGGCTTATTTGACTGGGTTTCAGGGTTTTATTCTTTTGGTCTTCTACTCTCAAGGTCAGATTTCTTGTTAGACTCTTGGGGACTGCGGGTGGTGGTCTGGGAGAGGGGACAGAGTAGGTTTTCACTGGTCATGTAACATCTGTTGCCTTTTCATGCAAGAAAATGGACTTGAACCTCCTTCCAGCCTTTAACACATTTCCATCCCAGGGTAAGGAAAAGCAAGGAGCTTGCTTCTCCTTTCAGAAACTTCGACCTCACGTTCAGAGATACTCATACCTCATAGAACCTGTTAGAAAAGCATGGGGCAGTGTAACTAAAGACTGCACTATAATGTATAAGCACAAAGCTTACACATTTTCCAGCTGACATTTTCCAACTTCTGAGGCTGTGACTTTGTAATCTCTGGTGGTGTTGTCTTAACAATTTCTGTGCATACAGTTTCCTGGACCTTAGAGAGAAACAAAGAAGGAAATCCCTCAGTCAGCAAAGCTCACATAATTTGAATTCACGACACAAATCTATTGGAGATCTTAGATTACTTGAAGGCAAATGGAAGATAGCTATCTCTTTTGCTGACCAGTGCTAGAGTGGGGCGTAAGCCTTAATAATGGGCTTGGAGGTATCTACTAATAACAGAGACTATAGTAGCTCTGTCATCCTACATCAAGGAGGAATATACCATAGAGGCAAAGAACTCTAGGTTTAACATTAGTGATTGTAAAAGAATGTGAAATGTGAGTGACATGGCATGAACAGCCTTATTAGTTTTAAGATGAAGCTTGGTAGATTAGGTAATTGGGAACTGTCATTCTGCTACTCCTGTTTGTCCTTGATTACTGTACAACTCACTGTAGCTTGACCTGAATCACACATCCAGAAGAGTCCTGGCTGGCCCAGGCACAGCAACTCTTCACTATCAGGTTAGAATGAGCCTGTGTCTGACATAGATTAGGGTAAATAAATATTCTGAGGAAGCAGAGCTCTGCATCTCAGGTGAAGGAGGAGCAGGTAATGCTGTCACCTCAAGGGGAAGGCTTAAAAGCCCTTTGATTCTTGCAGAGAAGAAATGGAGGCCTGGAGATAAAAATCTTTGCCTTGGGGATGGGGAGGAAGGAAGATAGGGCTGGAGGAAGCAGAGAGGGAGTTCAAAGAACCATTTTTACAATGATCCTCAACAGAATGAGCTGTAAGACAAATACTACCTTACAATTAGGCAAGCTTTGCAAGCCTGCTGCTGTGGTCCTCCATCTCTGACATTTCTGGGAAACATATAGAGCTTCTACTATGGAAAAAAGGAAGAGTGCAATAAAGAATCAGCCTAAGTACTCTGGAATCCCTAACTCCCACTGTTCAATAAGTGTGTGCAATCGAGGCTGTTATTCCTTTTATCTCTATTTTCTGTTTTGTTTTAGTTGATACTGACCATGGTCTAAAAGTCTCAAGGGAGTGGATCACGGGCTACCTGCAAAGTTCCTGTTGTGTGTAAGGGGCTGCTGCAGGTCATTTTACTCAGGATCTTGCTGTTTCTGGCCAGCTGATGCCGGAGTTACAGTCACAGCTGCCAGCAGTGAAGGAGGATTGGACTGTCATAATGAAGTGGGTGATAGCAAGGATGGGAAGGAGGCAGGTGGGGTTCTTTTTCATTCTGGTATTATGCATATGTTTTAAACATATAAGAAATGTTTTTAAAAGGACCCAGAGTTTATATTGTAATAACTGTAATGCTAAACTTTAAATGTAACGTAACTGGGATTTTATGGTAGCTGACAAAACTTTGAGATTTCTAAA
>WBNH01002223.1:0-19944 GCA_013401255.1 Urocolius indicus
AAGTCCCAACCAAATGAGGAGATGGATACGTTCTCTAACAACCTGATTGGATTATTGTTGTATTAAAATATTTTACAAAGGTTCTCCTGGTTAAATTTCTGTAACACAGAACAAGCTGATCTCTTTTATACTGTGAAACAGCTCTCTCACTACAAGATCCGGGTCTTGGCTTCTAAATGGAAGATGAAGTCAATTTTAAGGAACGTAATTATTGTTTTTAGAACAAAACAGTAGTTTACATTTTGCTAAGTATGTGCTATTGGTCTTTTCAGAGTGTTATGATACCGAAGTTTGATGGTTTGTTGGATTTTTTTCCCCCGAACAATGGTTAGAAAAAAGCAGGATTTTATGTGGAGGTAATTTTATTACCGTGAAGTTAGACACTTTAAATATTAATGCAGTCAATGAGCAGATACTGCCTATGGTTGACATCACCCTGTAGTGTCTTGAGCTTCCTCAAGCTTAGGAGCTATGGTTCAATTATTTCAGGCAGTGTTTTCTAACAAGAATATGTAGATTTTAACCTGTCCTTTCTGTGGCTCTAAATGCTTCTGTTGTAAATACTTGGCTTACATATGGTGAAAACTTTGCAATGATTCCTTTATTGTACCAAGAGTCTAAATATCTGATCTCTTAACACAGAAGGGTGTTTTATGTAGAAGTGACAAATTTTATACCCTATGAATATTTCAATAAAAATATGATTTGTCCTTGAAATTGAAAACACTGTTTGAACACATACCCTTATAAGTAAGTGTGAATAAAGTTATATACCATCTTAGGTCTTAGCAAGATCTTAGTTTTCACTTTTGGAAACTGGGTGGAGTTTGCTAATGACTCTTATGTACAATCCATGTAGCTCTGGTAACTAGTATAAGCATAAGAGGCAGACTTTCCTGCTTCAGTTGAAATATTTGTTGTAACGCAAACTTCCAGCATCCAGTATCTGAATTGCCTTCGCAAATGCTTGATTTTCCAAGTGATCTTAGAATGATGATTTTTAGGTTGCTCCTCCCTTCTGAAAAATAATTGCATAGGGAGTGAAACTGGCAGTAGCTCTGGTGCCAGCAGCTTAAACTCATTAACACAAGCAGCTTGCGTTAGTTTCCTTGACACTTTCAGACACCCTTCCCTGAGGAGGTTTCAGATTAGTAGTTTTCACTCAAGAGAAACATTTAGCTATGCTAAGCAACTACCAGCACAGTGTGCTGTGTTGCTCTCTTGTTTGTGTATTTTAAAGTTTTGAAACTTGATTCTTTCAGTGGAAAAGTGATTTTAAGAATTTAATGTGAAAAGCGAGTCAGCGGGCTTGAAGACAGGTCACTGGAATTAGGACCCGTGTTAACATTTGAGGCAAAATCTGTTAAACCAACTAGATTCNAGAAGGCAGATTATTTCTAACACAAAGCCTGATTGCTGTTAGTGTCCAGTATCCTGACACACAGCAGATACTGTCAACTAGCTGTGTCACTGTAATATTTTTGGATGTTTGCTGAACAGGAGTATTTATGTTTCCTGATTGATGCAGATATATTTTGCTACATGTGTTTTAAAGAAGAAGCTCTCCTTCCTGGCTCATGCTTCTGTAGGTTTTTCTGGTTCTGTCCTTTGTAACAAATTACACTGTACAGTGATAGGAGCTCTGTCCTTAATAACAGTAACTTTCCCTTTTTTCTTTCTCAGGCTGATATATTTGAGGTGTTACACATGTAATTGGTGGGGTTAGATGCCTTGTGATTCCTCAGTATGTTTTGTATGCTTTCTTAACTGCAGTAAATTATCAAAGTTCCCTGTTCTGTGATGTGGACTGTGCTTCTTAGATTTCCTGTGTTTTAACTGCATGTCACTTTATGAGGGACTTATGATAGGTGTTTAATGCACTGTAATAGCAGTGTAGGGTTGACATTATGCAAATATAAGTTGTGGTGTATAGACGTGACTTCAGAAGTCTTTGGCAGGGACAGAAACGTATCCTAATAAATCTTCACCACATGTGTCATCCAATAGTAGAAACAGCTGCTGAGAATCTCTGCTTTACTTTATTGTAATGTGCATGTCTTGAGTCATTCATTTCACACTACCTGCAGGACAAAATCTATTAGTCAGAGTGAAATGGCCTGATGACTGCAGTTTAAAGGTCTGAGGAAAATTACGTCTTGAATATAATTGCAACTTTTTGCCAGGCAGTTTCATTTTAACACAGACTTGGTCAAACTTTTCTTCTTCTACTTGTAGCTTTCTAAATTTATTCCAGTACTCCTATTTTTCTGCTTGGTGGCCTTTAAACTTGTTTCCTTAAGCTAGTCTGTTTCACCTGTTCTAGATTTTCATAGCTTTTCCTCTAACCTGTAGATTTCTTGATGAAGGATCTCACCTTCTGCATCTCTTTGATAATACTTAGCCCACTTCTGGTACTATGAAATAAATTAGTATCTCCTGTGCACAAACAGCTTTCATTATCCCACACTCCAAGCACTTCAAGTTCAGACAATAAGATGATGTTGATTATCACTGCTGTCAGTGGACACTCTTTTTCCTTTCTCGCCTTCCATTTGCACATATAATCCCAGTCCTATTGAGACTCTTACAGAGGTGCTCTTCACTGGCCTACTTAGGAAATTAAGTAACTCGTTCCATTTTTGCTGAGAGGGGAAATAAAAGATTTTGAGTTTTCTTTTTGTTATTTTCCCAAGTGTTCTCCCTCTCATCCTGGAACTTGTTGGCTACTGTAAATGTAGCATCTCATTACTGAGATTTCGTATTCATGTGCCACTGGGTAGGTCCTGAGGTGGTTTCTGTGATGCTTTGTTCAGGCCTCTGCCAAGAGATGGGTTTGACTTGAAGTCTACAACTCTGATCCTACCGTTCTTAAAGATAACTCTGTGGATTTAGGTTGTAACATATCACTAAGGAGAGAGAACTCATCTGGAACAAATTCCTGTTTATTACAGGTTCTTGAAAAGACGTTATTTTTTAAACCTCAATCCTTAAGCATGATCTTCAGATTTTTTTTTTGTCCCCACAATTTGTTATTGTGCTTCTGAATCTCTTACCTTGGTATTTTATGGAAGGTGAAAGCCAGAATTCACTTGTAGGATAAATTGATCAGGAAGCATAATCTTGTGATCAATGGTAGTATTCATAAAGTTGAGTGCTGAGCTGGTTCAGATAAGTGATCCAGCTGAAAAATTATCCCAGGCAGGCAAACTGATTTCCCAAGGCATGTCACTTTGCAACCATGAGAATGCCCGTGTTGGCATATAAATAGTGTACTGCCTCCTTTGGCAGCCACACAGACTTAGATCAGATTAAAATGAACCAGTAAGTTTGGCCTTAACTGATAATTGCCCTCCCTTTGCTCAGAAGGACATTTAAATAGAAACCAGAGAGATGTCCAAAGCTGCATAATGAATAAGAGGTAAAACTGGGAGTAAAATCCACTGTTGTATCATTGGGAAGAGTATTTATACTTGAGAACTGCAACTGTAAAACATTTGAAGGCTGAAATGAACTGTTGCCATTGTACCGTGTCTGTTTTGATCACGCATAGACTTACTGAACAGCTCTGCTATGTCTAACTCTCCTAACTTCAGGGAGAGTGCTTGCAAAGGTAGGAGATGCGCAAGTGGGAGTTCTGTTGAAGCATTGCTGCTTGGTTAGCATCTCTTAGAAGCTGATACATTTCTGTGTTGTTAAGTGTGCTTTGGTAAATTATGTAGGTATATGGTATAATATGGTATATTATGAAAGCAACTTTTCCTCAAAAAAGTTTACATTATGCATCTAAAACAAACTATGTGTAATATTGTTTCAGGAGATTAAGTAGCTCAAACTAGATATTAGTTGGTACTGGAAGATAACCATGCTGAATGGTTATTCAGGGTTTACAGGAGCATTGTGGCATTGTGCAAGAGGAAACACCTATAATAGTATAGTTTTGGTATTGGCACATTTAGACTTTGTCAACACTAGATTACTGAAACTTCTGCTGGTGGATTGTGCTTGCAAAAAGACACATATCTTTGCATTAAATCCACATTAACCGCTTGGCCTTGATCCAAGTAGTATCTAATGATTCAGTAGCTAAAATGCTGCTAGAAGTTGTAAACCTGAAATTCTACAGGCAACTGCAGGTGTGTTTTTGTGGGCAGTTTGAAAGGAGGAGATGCTGCGAGCAGCCTAGGTAAGGAAAAGAAAGGAAAAGCTCGTTGTGCTAATTCTCCACCCGTGCAGCATTTACCAGTGGGAGGGCTGTGAAACATGCTCCTGGCTAGTGCCTGTGCCACTGGGTAGAGGGCAGTTGTGCAGCTGCTGCAAGATTTCTTTTTGTTATTGCTATGGATGTTTTTACAAACTTGTTGCTGATTTCAAAGTCAAAATTACCCAGTGTGTAAAAGAGCTATAAATGANCAGAAGGACATTTAAATAGAAACCAGAGAGATGTCCAAAGCTGCATAATGAATAAGAGGTAAAACTGGGAGTAAAATCCACTGTTGTATCATTGGGAAGAGTATTTATACTTGAGAACTGCAACTGTAAAACATTTGAAGGCTGAAATGAACTGTTGCCATTGTACCGTGTCTGTTTTGATCACGCATAGACTTACTGAACAGCTCTGCTATGTCTAACTCTCCTAACTTCAGGGAGAGTGCTTGCAAAGGTAGGAGATGCGCAAGTGGGAGTTCTGTTGAAGCATTGCTGCTTGGTTAGCATCTCTTAGAAGCTGATACATTTCTGTGTTGTTAAGTGTGCTTTGGTAAATTATGTAGGTATATGGTATAATATGGTATATTATGAAAGCAACTTTTCCTCAAAAAAGTTTACATTATGCATCTAAAACAAACTATGTGTAATATTGTTTCAGGAGATTAAGTAGCTCAAACTAGATATTAGTTGGTACTGGAAGATAACCATGCTGAATGGTTATTCAGGGTTTACAGGAGCATTGTGGCATTGTGCAAGAGGAAACACCTATAATAGTATAGTTTTGGTATTGGCACATTTAGACTTTGTCAACACTAGATTACTGAAACTTCTGCTGGTGGATTGTGCTTGCAAAAAGACACATATCTTTGCATTAAATCCACATTAACCGCTTGGCCTTGATCCAAGTAGTATCTAATGATTCAGTAGCTAAAATGCTGCTAGAAGTTGTAAACCTGAAATTCTACAGGCAACTGCAGGTGTGTTTTTGTGGGCAGTTTGAAAGGAGGAGATGCTGCGAGCAGCCTAGGTAAGGAAAAGAAAGGAAAAGCTCGTTGTGCTAATTCTCCACCCGTGCAGCATTTACCAGTGGGAGGGCTGTGAAACATGCTCCTGGCTAGTGCCTGTGCCACTGGGTAGAGGGCAGTTGTGCAGCTGCTGCAAGATTTCTTTTTGTTATTGCTATGGATGTTTTTACAAACTTGTTGCTGATTTCAAAGTCAAAATTACCCAGTGTGTAAAAGAGCTATAAATGAAAAATTGAGAAGATTTTAAACCTATCTGTAAGCATATTCCAATGATGTGAGAAGAGCAAACTTTTATTTTGGAGAGATCAGATTCACACTTCATGAAGCTAAAGAAGATTTTGCTAGTCAAATCTTTTTTTTTTTTTTTTTTTTTCCTGCTACATAATACTCACAACAAAGTTCCAAGATATTTAGAAGATTTTTTAAAGATAAACTGGTAGATTGGAAATGAATTAATGTTTGTTTTTTTTTTTTTTTTAAATCCACATTAAACTGTGCCTGAGATATTCTGTAAAGTGTGTCATGTCGTGCTCCCAGCTCAGATGAGATTATTTCTAATGTTCCATTACTATGGTGTAAAAGATAAATTATACAGGAGCGCATTCTCAGATGTTATGTGTAGTACAGGCTGGTCAACAAAAAGCTGTAATTCGAAGTGAACCTGGCTCTGCGTTTTCTTGAACTGAACTGAGCTGAGAAAAGGAAAGAAAGGAAAAGGAAAGGAAAGGAAAGAAAAGGAAAAGAAAAGGAAAAGAAAAGAAAAGAAAAGAAAAGAAAAGAAAAGAAAAGACTTCACTGGTACTTCTATGCTGTGTTTTGCAAAGATATACTTTAGGGCTTGGTTTGAGACAGAGAAAAGTTTACAATTTCCTGACAGGTCAGTGCTTAAACCAAGAAAAAACAGATTTCCTCCAGGTGGAAGTTACACCTGTCAGCTTTATTTTGTGGACAGACCATTTACATTTTTTTTTTTTTTTTTAGCTTCTCAGCTTACCACCATCTACATATTCAAAGACACAGATAACCATCAAGTGCCTCTTTCTCCACTCTTCCTCTGGGAGGAAAAATGCTAACTTTGGGAAACAGAAATACAGATCTTGATGACAGATTTCCTTTTTGTTTCCACGCAGCTTTGTGTGTAGCCTATATTGTTAGTGCAATCATTTGCCATCTTAGGATAACTTAGTGATGTTGAGTAAGTGTCATCGCTGGCATCTATGAATATAAATGGCTTTTAAATATTAGTGCAGGTTTCTTTAGTGTTCAAGATAAGTGAATAGATAACGATGAAAGCAAGAGTTTTTAAAGCAAAAAGGAATCTTGCCACTGAAGAAGGAAACTAGGCAGTAAAAAGTGATTAGGAACAAAGAGTAGTCTAATGGGTGAAACAATTGTCCTTTAGTATCACAGCAGTGGGTAGTTCTGAGCTTCTGGCACATATTTTGATGAGTATACAAATTTCAAGGGACAGATTATCTGTTAATGTGGTCATATAAAGCTTTTTGCTTTATGTATGTTTCTTCAAGTTACACTTTTCTGTAATTGTTTGATAAATATGAAAGGTGTATACCCATGAATGACTACTATGGAGTGGTAACTCCCTGAGCTTGTTTTAATGTTGCTTTTGTTTTTTTGCATTTAAAGGTACAGATTAGAGACAACAATAGATTCGAGTACCAGGAAGTTCCTATTTCAGTCACACAGATGTTAAATTTTTACATATTTAAGATAATTGGAAGGGCTTAGAATTTTAATTTGAGTGTAAATTGGGGTGTGCCAGAACTTCTTTCCAGATGGTTTTGCCTAGGAAAAGAAAAAGGTTGAGGTTTATGTCTGTCATATCTAACACTAGTTCACAGCCAATGGAAACCTTTCAGCGTATTGCAAAAGCTGACTTATTCTAATGCTGCTCAAGTCTGAAATGGCAACCTTTTAAACTATTTTCTGTGGAGATAATGCTTGAAAATAAAATCCAGATTCACAGTTCTGGAAATCCTTTGTCCCTCAATCCAGATTTCTAGATACAGTCAAATAATTCATGTTAAGAAATGGAAAAACCCTGAAGTGGGGTTTTTTTGGTCATTTTTTTAATGTTTTAACTGCAGGATATTATATATGGCGCTTTTTTTTTCCCCCCTGGTATTGGAAATATGGCCTGCTTCATTTTCCATTAGACTCCTAAATACTACAAGCAAATAGCCAGCTCCATAGAGAGAAAATATGTTGCCTGCTGAGTTAGTGAGATACCTATCATAGATTATTTTAGGAATGGTCCCAAAAAAAAAAGGGGGGGGGGGTGTAGGTGGGGCAATCCAGGTGCTGTGTTGCCTCATCAGGCTTTCCTACATCACCACCCCATTGACCATACTTCTGCCTGGACCTTCGCTTTGAGAATTGGACAGTATTTATTCACTCTCCAGTCTTTTGTTTCCTTGCCAAGAATCACAGCAATACTTTGAGTTCGTGCCAACGTTGTTGGATTTTATGATGTGTGTGTCAATTTGCTTAGTTGTACCAAGACTAATCCATTTGAGCAGAGATGCCCAAATGTGTGGCAGAGCTTTAATTTCACCAAAACAGAAGCCACAGTGCCATACACCATTTTATGGCTGATCTTTCATATGAGTTGCCGGGATAACCTTTTTCAAATGAGTTTTCAGCTCAGTGATGAGGAGGGTTTTTTTTCTGTTTTCCACAGAACCGTCTATGAATTGTGTGGTGAATACTCAGTATCCTCTTGCCGTGTTACACTGTATTTCCTATGTCTGTCAGCTGCACAGAATTGTCCTTTTGATACAGTAGAAAGGATTAAGCTTCCCTCCTGTCCTTTGTAGCTCTACTAAAGGTGACTCTGTTGCAGATACCATCTCTTAGGTGGGTGTTACAATCTGTCCCTTGACGTCTGGCAGATTGTTAGCCGCAGTCCTTTGTATTTTGCATTTACATGGGCAAAGGCAGGCTTGAGTACTCACCCACAGAAATGCAAACACTGTGAGGATGTGCTGACTGTGGCTCTGTCTTGAGATAAAACTTGCCACTTAAGAACATATTTTCAGTTTTTTTGCATATAAAGCAGCCCAGATGCACAAGAAAGGAGTGATTGTGCGGTGATATAAATAATTCCCTCTTGTGTTATAGTCCTGATTGCTCTCCGCTGATGTAACTTGTACCAGATGTGTTTTCCCACTAACTGGGAATAGCTGTGGCTGTGCACTATTCTGTTTCATGCACCTGTTTTTCAAACTGTGCAAGTACATTGAAAAGTTTTGGGATTTTTTTTTTTTTTGCATGTGCTCTGAAATACTCCTGATGTGCTGAACTGTAGGCAACTGAACCTTTTTAGTCAAATACTTTGTATTTTCACATTGTAATATCTAGTTATTTCTCACTAGTATGCTTTTCAGAATTCATGTTATCTAAGAGTTTCGTAGAGCAGAGCTGTAGGGAGAAAGCATTAATGTTATTTTTAGGAAAATCACAGCAGAACTTTGTGCTGGGCAATATACCTAAAGCTAAGTTGTATCTGTGCAATTGAAATTGTATTTTTACCGCATTTTCTGTTATTTTTATCCTGTCTGCTGAGTTAACAGATGACTTGGAATTGATTAATGAAAGTGAAAAATCACACCCATATTTACTTCTACATTTATACTTACCAGAATGATGCATTTTTGTACCAGCCTTTCAAAATAAACACGTGCCAGTTTTTCATAGTTCTAGTATTTCCTCTGTATCCAAATAATGACTGGTAAGTGTGAAAGTGTTTGACTTAAAATGATACTGCTCTTTTGAAAGGGTTGAGTTACAGTTGCATTCTGAATTCACATAGGTTTTAGCTGTACTGGAAATTTCTACCTCATGAGGAGAAAGGAGGCACAAAAGCTGGGCCTTCAGTTTTGGTTAGAAATTTGAGTGGTAGTCTGACTGTAACATGGTCCAGGTTTGGCGTGATCTTAATTAGTCCTCCCAGCCTGCAACCACTGCCATAACCTTTATCTAAGTGTAGTTTCTTCAACAACTACTTGACTAGTTGGAAATTGGTGCATTATCTTAACATTATTTAAGTTATTTATTTATGCACATAGTGGTTTCACCACTTGTAAGCTTCATGCAAATCTAGTTGCCACAGGACTTAATGGAGCTGCTGGGTTGTAGCTTCCAAACGAAAGGCATCCGGGATCCTTAAAATTATCAGATTGTTAATGCATGTGCAAAACAGTGTTATCTATTGTTTTCTAATGGTAGTCTGAGAGAAGTTTTGTTTTATGGGAGAGAATATTTCAAATTTCAAGGTGCTCAAACTTTCTCATTGAGCTTNACCTTTATCTAAGTGTAGTTTCTTCAACAACTACTTGACTAGTTGGAAATTGGTGCATTATCTTAACATTATTTAAGTTATTTATTTATGCACATAGTGGTTTCACCACTTGTAAGCTTCATGCAAATCTAGTTGCCACAGGACTTAATGGAGCTGCTGGGTTGTAGCTTCCAAACGAAAGGCATCCGGGATCCTTAAAATTATCAGATTGTTAATGCATGTGCAAAACAGTGTTATCTATTGTTTTCTAATGGTAGTCTGAGAGAAGTTTTGTTTTATGGGAGAGAATATTTCAAATTTCAAGGTGCTCAAACTTTCTCATTGAGCTTTGGTTTGTGTAGGGTGGTCAGTACAGTTAAATGACAGAGTAGAAAATGTGTTAACTCCTTGCAAAGCCTCTTGATTGCATCCATTTAAAAGCTACTGTTAAACTAACATCTGCCTACTCTGAAACTGAAGAGGGGAAGAAGATATTTGGAGGATTGTTTTGTGTGACAGTTACAGGTCCTTTGTTGTAAAGGAAGAGTAAAAATAATTTGTAATACTTTGTATAAAGCATGTGGCATTTCAGCCTGCAGTGTTGTGTGCAGTTCTGTAGCTGTATTAGGTGCTGTATGCTTTTAAAGAGGTAATTTTGTCTTGGTGTCTTGTGAGCTGTATTGAGGTTGAGAGCACTTCTTACTCTACCAAGATCAAATGAAATCTAGTTCAAGTGTCTAGTAAACAGGAACAAAGAAATAATGTTCTGTTCCCACCTTGAAACACTGTATTATTACAAAGAAATAAGATAATGGCTCACAAAGTCATTTTTACTGTTGGACATGGACTACTGCAATCTTTTTTTTTTTCATAGTATTCACTGTTCATGCAACAAGTTAGGGGAGCTGCAGGAAAGCCCTCTCTTACTGCTTTTATCCTTTTGGTGTATGTAAAAACTTCTGTGGCAAAGGCCAGTCATTTGGGAATTGACATTGGGTATTTTTTTAAAGTGTTCTGGTCCTTAGGGCTATCTGGGAAGAGTGGGAGGAGCTTCCAGATGTTGACTAAATAGTGCTGTCTGTGTCTGTAGACAAATCGATCACCTTCGTGCCCGCAGTGCTTCTAGATTAGCCAACCTACAGCAAAGTTAATCAGACCAAGGCCTGTCAATTTTCAGAGCTAATATTGATAACTTTTCTATGGGCAGCAATTAAAGTCGTTAAAACTAAAATTAAGCTACTGTCACATTGACCAGAAAGTGGCAGGGTCACTGCTGGTTGTGGAGTGAACCGAAGTGCCTCTTCTGTCCTTTTGTGGGAGCCTCCAGAAGCGTCCAGGCAGTGAGAAGGAGCAGTTCAGAGTACATCTGCAGAGCTGGCAGCTGGGTGCAGCCACTGGCAAGCAGCTGTGGGCCACGCAGAGTTCACAGAGCTGCGCAGAAATGACTGCGCAGCCACTTCACTCACTACAAAAGCTGGAAGAAGCAGTGTTTTTCTTTACATCAGTGCCTGCTGCTGGTGGATACTTGCCAGAAGTCGAATCTTAGTCCTTGGCACAGGTTAGCTGAAACTAGGAGAGCACCAGACTGTCATACCTGGTCCCTCTCTGCAGGCAAACTAAGGGGCATGCCATTCAAAGACCTTTACTAAACCTCCAGGTATGTTGTCCGTGCTCTATACTGATTTCAAGGCATCTGTTGAGTTAAAGTTGAGGCAGGTAATTTTGCTACCATTTTCTGCTCTAAATTGTTCTAATTTTAGTACAGATAATGTGAAGAAATGTGGTTTTTCTTTAGAAGCAGCGAAAGCAGTATATGAAGTGTTGCTCCCACATACACATGCTTCCTCCACCTACACATTTGTCTGCAAGTTGTTTGTACGTTTTTCTGTGTTTGAGCCTTCAATATTCACAGACCTACCTTCCTTTTAAATCTTTGATTGCTATGTGTTGCATGTACCTCACTGTTCATTCTGTGCTGATAATACAGTTATTCCTCAGCTTTATGTTTGGATAGACTTCTTCAAAAATTGCTTTGAGACTTTGTATCTTTTTTATTTTTTCATCAAACCTGTGTTTGCTGCCTTTTGTAGTGTGGCTGAAAAACATACCCATGACCCCAAGCTGCTTATCAGCTTTAAAAAAAGTGGAATCACCTTTTTAAGGCACAAATAAAACCACTCAAGTGCTACTTTCTTTGAGATTAGTAATTGAAGGGGGAAAAATTCAATTAAAATATTTTGGGCAGTATTTAAACTACTGTCTCTCAGAACTGTCTGTAGTTTAGTAGTGCAGAGATGATATAAAATATACAAGAGGGCTTTGCTTTAGCAGCTGTTTGACTGTTGAATAATGATGTTCGAAAGTTGTGGGTCCCTTGAGGGTAGCAGGCGGTGTATTCAAAGTGAAAGTAGGTTACTGATTCTGCAGAGTAAAGTGGTTTTAAGACCAAATAGCTTTGATAACTCAGAATAAGCCACTTTGTTGTTTTTATTTGAAGTGGTACTGTGTTCATACAAAGTGGTTTATTGTACAGAATGCTCTTTAAATGAGCAAAGGAGAAATAAAGCAGGATAGGTAAAAAGAATAATTTGGTATTCAGTAAATGGGGAATAGAGGCAAAGCTTCCTTTTCATGACAAGGGGTTTGTTTTTTTGCCTTTTCTGGCTATCAGCAGCATCCTGATGGCCTTTCAGTTTACTCCTGGTACTTGTGAGAGATGCTTAATGTGCTGAGGAAATACACGACAAGAGATGTTTTTCTGCACTTCTGAGTAATTTATTAAATTTTGTTAAAAGCTAAACTGGATTTCCTCATCTTCGCTGTTTCCTAAGGGCCTTTTTTGGGTATAGGGTTGTTAATTTTGGCTTGAAATCACAACCAGCTAATTTTGTTATTTACCAGGTTTTTTTTTTTCATCTGAATATTGTTTGAGATCACAAGCCAATGTTAACAGCCCATCTCTGCCTATTTCCTGGCTCAGCTGGATCTTGGCACTTGCCTTCCTGCCTCACCTCTGGAGCTGAGACCAGAGACCCCGCTGAGGACTGAGCGAGTACACACCGCTGTTGCAGTGCTGTGAGTCTGTCTGCAGGTCACTCTGTCAGGCATCTTCAGGGTGCCTTTGGAATGTGTTTGAAAATACTGGAGAACCATTCAGGAGTTTGTTTTCATTAACTTAAAGCTGGGAATCAGACAACTGGCATTTTCCAGGTGTGTCACATCCTTTTCCAGGTGTGTCACATCTCAAAGGTTGTAGAGCACAGTTCACTTGTCTTTATTATTCAAACTGCCAAGACCATTGGGAGGTTCATCTCCTTTTGGAATTCACTTCAAAATGGGAAATTTCTGGTGGAAGGGTAAAACAGAACCTGTAACACACATGATTTGTAACAAAACATGTTTGGATGGAAGTTACTGCATTTGCTGTGTGGGGAGTACTTTAACTCAGAATGATATGGAAAGAAATCTATCATCCAAATCCATGTCTGTAATATTTTTTTGGGTTGGTTGTTTTTTATTGTTGCTTCAAGAATAAGATTAATAAAAATGACCAGATGATTCTGCAAAGTCCAGGTGTTTTATACCTGTCTGTTGGACTTAGCCCAAGCTGATAGCCTCAAGGAAATTTTGAGACTCTGGCAGTGGGGATCCAGTTTTCTTCATGCTTAGCTGCTCAAGCCATCCATTTTCTGTTAGGGCCTTTCTCTCCTGTACTCATGGGATGTCTCTTAGGCTCTGCCTGTAACGCTCCTCTTCTGCACCGTTTAGTCACAGGTTTAGCTCCGAGTATGCTGTTTGGTCAGAAGTTTCAATGTATTTCTGATTTCATCTGCGCAGCCAAAAATCTTGGCTTGATGTCAATACTGTGCTACCAAAATGTAATTGTCCTGGTGAAAAATAGACATGAGAGCGTGATTACTTGTATTCAGTAGAAATCACATGGCAATTTTTTTTTTTGCAAGAGGAAGTAACAGGATCCTGGTCAAATTCCAACTTGGATAACTAACTGCAGGTGAAATTTAGATGGGCAAATGTAATATTGTTTGGCTACTGCATTGAGGAATAAGTAGTTGGGGGAAGGGAGAATGAGACAAAAGAATCCCTTAAGTCAAGAGTTTGGAGAGGCTGTGAGGGATCTCTGAGGTGGAAACAAGCAGAGGACGTGGTGTTCTCTAATCTGATCTAGTGCTGCAGGTTGAAAATGTCTCCATTGAAACTCTTCATGCATATCTACATTAATGGAATGTTGTTTGATATTACATGTCCTCTTTCTGGATAAGGATGGGCTCTGTTTGGGAGTTACCTACACAGAAATAACTCTTCTCCTTCTGTATGCACCTTGTTTGACAGATGCATACAGGAGTAGAGCAGAAGCTTAGGGCCATCAGTGCTCCCAAGAATCAGCATCTTGGCCTTGTGGTTGAGGCAGTGGTCTTTGCCAGGTAGACAATATTCATTCCATTGATTTCCATATCTCAGGAGTCTAGTACCACTTCTGGTCATCTCAAAAGGTGTGCATATTTGTGCCTGGCTGCCAGTTTTGCTTGAGATGGTGCTATAGGACAGCCCACCCTCAGCAGATAATCTGCTCTGTGCTTTACCCTGTTTGTACTCAAAGCAAAATAATTTGCTGGAGGTTTTAGTGATTATTCTTTTTTAACTGACTTTGTTTTCTCTGTTATCTCTTATAGATAAAATGTTCAACGGTTTATTGGCAACTTTCTTCAGAAGAATAATTACTACTGCTCGGCTCTTGCCATAATACCAGAATTCTGTGACCTACACAACAGTGCTATACACCAGCAGAGAATCATCTTTTTGTTCATTCTGTGTAGATGGAACAAGCCTCAGTCTTGAGTGTCCATCCTGATCTAAAGCTGCTTACTTGGTTTTCTGGGATTAAAGGTGCTTGATGAATCAGGGCCCCCCAAATGAGTCAAACAGCCAATTCTTGCCAACAGTTGGTTGAAAACTGTGCCGCGCATGTAGCAGGGATGGCACAAGAGGACAGTCGCCGTGGTCAAGTGCCACCCACGTTTTATCATGGTGCCAGCCAGGAACTTGATCTGTCCACCAAAGTATACAAGAGAGAGTCAGGAAGTCCTTACTCTGTGTTGGTGGACAGCAAAGTGAGTAAACCACATCCCCATGAAAGAGAAGAGCAACCATATTTCAGGGAAAACAGACCGGTAGGAGAGGTCCAGGCTGTGAAAGAAGATAGAGAAAACTCTGACGACTCTGAGGAGGAAGAAGAGGAGGAAGATGAAGTGACTTACAAAAGGGAGCAGATTATAGTAGAGGTAAACCTTAACAACCAAACATTAAATGTATCAAAAGGGGAGAAGGGTGTCCCCTCCCAGTCCAAAGAAACCGCTGTTCTTAAGACCAGCAGTGAGGAAGAGGGTGACAGTGGGGAAGAGGCCACTGAAGACAGTAGTGATTATGAGGAAAATGAGAGGCAGAAGAAAAAAGAGAAAAAAGTGGAAAAAGTTAGTGTTGCACAAAGGAGAACAAGGAGAGCTGCATCTGCTGCAGCAGCCACAACTTCCCCATCACCCAGAACTACAAGGGGTCGTAGAAAGAGTGTGGAGCCCCCCAAGCGTAAGAAGAAAGCTGCAAAGGAGCCCAAGGCACCTGTGCAGAAATCAAAGTGTGAAGAGAAGGAGACTTTAACCTGTGAGAAGTGCCCCAGGGTGTTTAACACACGCTGGTACCTGGAGAAGCACATGAACGTCACTCACAGGCGCATGCAGATCTGCGACAAATGTGGGAAGAAATTTGTTCTAGAAAGTGAGCTGTCCCTTCACCAGCAAACAGACTGTGAAAAAAATATCCAGGTAGGTTTGCTCACCTGCTTGCCAGATTTCCATACCTTCTGTTGTGCCCTGGATATAGCTAGCGGACACTTCAGAGGGGGAAATCTTTTACGCAGCCCAGGTTCTGACTGAGACCTTGTCTCTACATATCAACACTTTGATATCTTCCAAAAGAAGTAGATTGCAGGGAACAGAGTGTACAGCTGACACCTACTTTAGCAGAGCTACTCTAGTATTTAACTGCAAGGTGGGGAAAACGCAAAGCTATTTTAGCAAATGTCAGACTGGAGTAGCTGGCCTGAAAACAAGTGCATTTGCAGGGAAGCCTTTCTTCAGGTGCTGAACACCAACAACTTTCACTAGCTTTCAAAGTGTCCTGAAACTCAGTCACGATATGTCCAGGTATGGTTTCAAGGGAGAATAGAATTATGGCACTTCACTGGTACTGGAATCAGAAATCTGCAAAGTACCAGAGAGGCAAGCAGGTGAGAAAAGAAGCTAGTGAAGTCAGGATTTGAACTTCTGTTAAAAGGTAACATTTAAAAATGATACTGAGATAATTATATACAGATAATTTACAGCAGTGTTCATGTATATATATGGAAGTGTATGAATTCAGTAACCAAATCTGTTCATGAGCCTATCCTTTTCCCACTGTAAAAAACTCAGCAAATCTCACTCATAATATAAAGGTCTCTGGCCTTTCTCACCAGATTTGCGGCTTTTAATTTTACACAACAATAGAAGCTTGTGTTGGAATATAACCATTTTAAAATTTAGGTTGTGGAAAGAGTTCAGAGTTTCTGATTCATCTGTGGTTTGTACTTTGCTCATAGGCATCTATGTTCTCATGTAACTGGGGACACTCTTGTTTTTTCTGGCGATTCAAACACGCTGCGTTTTGCCTTGTTAAACTAGGCAGTGTTGCCACCTACTTCTGAAGTAATCCCCCTGCCAGCATGAAGCAGCTTGAGTTCCATTTTTTCACAGCTGAAGTACTGAGAGTTTGTAGGGCAACAAGTTTTTTGTCTGTTCAGTGAGTTTTACCAGAAGAATTTAAGATGTTTTTTGTTTGTTTGCTTAAATGCTAAATTGAATTGGTGTTCATTTCCCACTGTGTGAGAGACAGCTCAACTATTTATTGCAATTTCTCTTTGCTGTAAGACTCAAATGCAGCTCTATATAACACAATACTGTTTTTCCTTGTGTTTCAGCTCGTAGGAGGAAGACTGAAGGAAGGAATTTAATATAAAATAAAGAGTCTAGAGCATAGTTAGTAAAATACAGAAACATTTCAGTTTGTCCTTGCAGTTTTTTAAATAAATGCTTCAAAAGTTTAGTGTAACAGGGAACATTTAAATGTAAATTTAAGGTGGCTTATTCACAACATAAAGCCTTTTGACTTTAAAACAGGAATTCACAAGTAGTTTGAACATGTGGTATAGAATAGAGAAAGATCCTATAATCCATGCACACACCTGTTTCAGAGGGGCTGCATTCCTATGTCCAAAAGCAACAGGAAGAGAATAAGAGGTAGAAGTTGTGGATTTTATCCAGTACCGGAAGAATCAAGTCCAGAAACTTTTCCAACTATTTCTAGTGCCAGAAGCTGCTAGGCTTCTTCAAGTTCTCAGTATTCGCCTATAACCAACAATTATTTTTGTCCTGACATTTGGAATGTTTCACAGCTGCCTGCTAATTTGTTTTTATTACACTTGGCAAAAGGAGTAAGGGGATACAAAAGTTGTACATTAGTGTAGGGTTTAATGTGTCCGGGGAATATAGAGTTTTGTCTAGGAAAAAAAAAAAAAAAGATTTGATTATGTAAGTGATAGTTGAACTGGTAAACATGGCTGGCTCCTCTGTTTTTCACCCAAGTGATGTCTTTTCCTAGATAACTTCTGGGTTCTTTTAAAAACAAACACCTTCACAGAATTTCTGCTGTCACCTTAGACTCTCTGCTATTGTTCTTAAGTTACTTGCTGCTGACAGTCAATTGAGTGAGAGACTGAGCCTTTCAAGGGACTGACCTTAAATCAAGTGGTTTTGATCATTTCTTAGCATTGCTTTACTATCTGGGTTTGGGGTTTTTTTCCTACAGTTTGTTCCTCACATGTTCCAAAAGTACCTACTTGGGTGCAAAGACTCTCCTTGGAGTCAGTGTGGTGAGCGCTGTACCAGAGTTTCCAGTCCTGCAGAGACTGAAGCACTGTGGGAGCAGCATAACTGTGTGCAGAGAAGGAACAGCTCAAGTTGGCAGGAGGCATAGTACTTGCACATTCTGCAATGAACAGCCTACAGCCTTTCTTAACTTTGAGGCAGAAAGGGTAATTGATTGGCAGAAAAATGGAGATGTACCAAAAACCCCCAAACACTTCAACAGCTAACAAGAAATAACAAGCCATAATTCCTTCCTCTCCACTTCAAAGGTGAAAATCACTTGGTATCCTCACATATGTGTCTGCTATCAAGTTTTGCAACTAAGGTGATTCTGGAATTTTCAAAATTGTGCAAGGATTTTTAAAATCAAATTTTACCAAGAACTAACTATTGGGGAGGGGGTGGAAGGAGATGTGTGAAAGCCTGTGGATCCTGCTAATCACTGACTTTCTGGACACTTCACAGTAGCTGTATAAATGAAGAGTCAGAACATGAAAGGCAGAGGTGACAACTCGCTATGCTGTAGGAGCTGTGTACCAAGTCTCTGCGTGGTCAAGAGCTGCAAGATGGAAGCTGTCCTCTGTATAGAGTTAAAAGGATGAGAGAGTTCACTAGTTCACAGGCTGTTAGAGCTGGAGTTTGAGGCATCACAGCACTGTGGTGAAAGCCAGGGCTGGACGTACAGATGACTTTAAGGCAACTTATTGGTGCTGGCCTCCTCCACCTCTGTTGTCTTCTTCCCACACCAGCAGCAGCAGCGCCTGTGAAATTACCTTCGCTGTATTGGCTCCTTGAGGGCTGCATCCAGCCATAAATACTGTTGTGTTTTGGAAATAAGTTAGTTCAGTGGCTGTGGTGCTCTTTTGGTGACACTGAAATGCAGCGTGTTAACATCCTCTCTGATCCTGCTTCATCTGGCTTTCCTTAGTGTAATTGTTTCAAGTATGAAGCAGTATATGTAAGCTGAAGTACAGTCTGAGACAACATACAGCAGTTTTACTTGTTTTGGTCTGTTTTTTTGTCAAGTAAGAGGAAGAGGCTTAACCCCACAAATTTAAATCACTAATTTAAACTAATTAAATTTCTAATTTAAACTTCCTTTATCCCATTCATACAGTGCGTTTCCTGTAATAAATCATTCAAGAAGCTCTGGTCCCTCCATGAACATATCAAGATTATCCATGGATATGCAGAAAAGAAATTCTCTTGTGAGATTTGTGAAAAAAAGTTCTACACCATGGCCCATGTGCGGAAACATATGGTTGGTGAGTTATTGATAAGCGCTTCTGTTGGTTCTGCTCATAACACGTCTTTGTGGTTCTTAACTGGTAATGGATGTTTTGAGGAGAATAATTAGGCAAATGCAGTTGTTTGTGCTTCATCCTTAGCAAAAAGTTCATGTCTGTAGTACTGGGCAGCAAGCAAATATGTGTCTATATGCTCAGTAGTAATCATTTTCCTGCTCAGAGTTGGAGAGAAAAATTGGTTAAAGAGCTATTTGCATTCAAATGACTCTCTCTAATGTACTGTTGTGTTGCAGCACACACAAAGGACATGCCATTTACATGTGAAACCTGTGGAAAATCATTCAAACGAAGTATGTCTCTCAAAGTACATTCCCTACAGCATTCTGGAGAAAAACCTTTCAGATGTGAGGTGAGGCAGCAACTGTCAATATGTTTAGATACAGTAGCATAAGGTACAAAATCAGTAACGCTGTCAGTAGGTGGAAACTTGAGTTGACTGATGTGTCAGAGAAGTACAATTTCTCATGTAGAGAGCACAGTAGGAGTGCATCTAGCAGCAGTTCAAACTGAGATGTATTTGGTTTGGTTTTACTGCTGCTGTCCTGTTTTTCCTCAATGAGTACACACTACAGTGGGATTTGAATCCTAGTTTTCCCTTGTGTTTGTCACCTAATGTAAATTACGTTAATCCTCTCTATCCTGCCCAGTTACTTAAAACAGATACAAGTCGCAAAAGTGGAAAGAAGTTACTGCTTGATTTTCACATGTGGGAAAAACTATTGTCACCATTGAAAACTGAGAGGACTACCTCCTTGAGATCTAAGACAGTGCTCTGTATTTGTGTTTCTGAAACCCCACTGTGTGTGTTGGGATGGGGGAGAATATCTCATGGATGCATTCACGTGTGTTTGTGGCTAGTTTTATGCCTGCCCTCAGGAAGGAGACAGTATGGGACAGACTTACGTGGGCATATGGCTGGGCCAGACAAATATCTCAGTCATCTGATGGGGATGCTTGTGGGTATCACATGATGGAGGCAGTGGGGGTGCAAAGCCCTTCCTGTTTCCAGGGCAGGTCTGATGGGTCACCCAGTCCATGAAGTGGGGCATGACTCCAACTGGACAGATAGTAATGGCAGTAACGAGGCCAGAGTACTCTTGGGGGTAAGAGTCAAAGGGAAAGAAATTACCTCA